>CAUYQG010103499.1:0-39082 GCA_963574415.1 Tarsius wallacei
GTGGCTCAGCCTGTAATCCCAGTGCTTTGGGAGGCTGAGGTGAGTGGATTGCCTGAGCCCGCGGGTTCGAGACCCACCTGGGCAACTTGGCAGGACCTCCTCTCTACAATAAATCAAGAAAATTAGCTGGGTGTTGTAGCACGCACCTGTAGTTCCAGCTACTTGGAAGGCTGAGGTGGAAGGATCGCCGGAGTCCAGCAGGTCGAGGCTACGGTGGCCGGGAGCGGCCACTGCACTCCAGTCTGGGTGACAGAGTGAGACTCCAACTCAAAAAAAAAAAAAAAAAAGAATGCAACTGTCTTTTGCACATTTGTTTTTTACCCTGAGACTTTGCCAAAGTCCTTTATCAGTGCAAACAGGTTTTTGACAATAAAAAATAATTTAAAAAATTTTCTGGGTGTGGTGGCACACACCTATACTTGTAGCTACTTAGAAGGCTAAGCTGGGAGGATTGATTGAGCCCTAGAATTCAAGGCTGCAGTGAACTATGATTGCGCCATTGTACTCAAGACTGGACAACAGAACAAGACCCTGTCTCAAAAAAGAAAACACACATACAAAGTGAGAAAGCTCTATATTACAGTAACCCACCACTAATAAAAGGAGAAGGAATGATGGAAATAGAAAACGATTATTTGGCAAGTGCCACAGTGGTGGTTGATTCTGGCAGAAGACACCAATGGAGGTTAAAATTGGTGGATGGAAGTTTGATAAAGAACAGAAATATCTCCCCACAAAATGTCAACACATTTAAAAGGGGGAAATGGTAACTTTACAGGGGAGAAACCTGGCAAACACCAATGTGACTGGTGATCAAGATTAATCGCACCAATCGTGGGATGGGTTGACGTTACACACTCCCCTATCCCACCCCCATGCAATTCACTGAGAAGAGCACAGCATCGTTTCTGTGAGTATTCTTATCAAGAGAGCATGACCCAAGTCTTGTGATCAGGACACCAGATAGACTCAGGGATGTCCTACACAATGAAAGACCTGAACTCAGCTGGGCTCGGTGGCTCAGCCTGTAATCCCGCGCTTTGGGAAGCTGAGGTGAGTGGATTGCCTGAGCCCGCGGGTTCGAGACCCACCTGGGCAACTTGGCGAGACCTCATCTCCACAATAAATCAAAAAATTAGCCGGGCGTGGTAGCGCACACCTTTAGTTCTGGCTACTCGGAAGGCTGAGGCGGAAAGATCACCAGAGCCCAGCAGGTCGAGGCTGCAGTGGCCGGGAGCGGCCACTGCACTCCAGTCTGGGCGACGGAGTGAGACTCCAACTCAAAAAAAAAACAAAAAGAAGGACCTGAACTCTTTAAAAACAGTTGTGGACATGAAAGACAGGGAAAGACTAAGGAATGGTTTCAGGTTGGAGAAAACCAAAGAGTCATGAGAACAATGCAACATGTCTTCCTGGATATGCTCTGGGACCAGAAAAGAAAGAGTCGCTGTTGGGACAACTGGAAAATCTGGAATGCGGGTCTGTGGATAGGAAGGTAGGAATGAATCCAAGTTCATTCCCTAATGTGGAAGGTTGTATGGTGAATAAGTAGGAGATTATATAGTTCTGGTTATGCAATAAAGGATTCACACTCTGCCAATGACCAAGGGACCAGTCTCTTCACACAACAGAGTATATAAATATATGTCTGAAACATCCTCATCTTTTGTTTATTTTCTAGTAATATGCTGAAATTGAACATCACATCAGGGCTCCGGCATCTTCATTCCCCGGTTGTCTTTTGGTCTATCACTAAGCATCTATCTTCTTCCTGACCTGATACTGCCTGTTTTTCTAACTTAAGGGTGGTTTTTTTTTTTTTTTCCTTTTCTTTCTTTCTTTTTTTTTTGTTCATCAGGGGTGTAAGGTTTTATTCTGCCTCGAAGCACTCTTCCCATTAGCCAGGAGATCTTTTGACAAGAAAGGTGTATGTAAGCCCATTTTCTGTAAAATCTGTCACTGCCTAAGTGGTACCCTGCTGCTTGAGCTCTCATTCGTCTCCATGGCAATGTTCGGAAACTAGTCTGCTTGTGTAAGTTCAAGGCCCATCAAATTATTTACCCTAACAGAGCCTGTGTATCCCACCAATGCACACACATACAAATTCGGCACATCACAGCAACATTAAAAAAATGCACCACAGTTTGGTTTGTATTCATGTCAAAAACAATGCATCCTTTGAACTGGATAACCTGCTCCTCAGCTGACTTCATTTACTCTCATTCATTCACTGACCAGGCTTTGTGGAGGACACATTAAAAAATATGCCTCCTCTTGGGGTTTGGGATGGGAATCAGGGCTGGTTTCACTGACAAGTGGTCGTGGTCTACAGGGCCAAGGAAGGGGAAGGGTTTTCCTGACAAAAGCTAAGCATGGACAAAGGCATGGAGATGTGAAGGAGATAACAAGGCTGGGGGATGGAGTGGAGGAAGGTGCTGGCGGGAGGCTCAGAGGGGAGGCAGGCGAGAGCTGGAGCCAGAGAGAAGGACCGTAACAAGGTCCTGTGCCTAAACACTAAGGAGCTTTCCATTTCCTTATTTATAAAGAGGGTCTCACTCTGTCTCCCAGGCTGGAGTGCAATGGCACCATCATGGCTCACTGCAGCCTTGACCTCTTAGGCTCAAGTGATCCTCCCACCTCAGTCTCCAGTAAGCTGGGACTACAGAGGTTCACCACCATGCCTGGCTAATTTTTTTTTTTTTTTTTCAGTTGGAGTCTCACTCTGTCACCCAGACTGAAGTGCAGTGGCATGCTCCCAGCCACCGCCACCTCGACCTGCTGGGCTCCGGCGATCCTGCTGCCTCAGCCTTCCAAGTAGCTGGAACTACAGGCACGCACCACCACCCCGGCTAATTTTTTGATTTATTGCAGAGATGAGGTCTCGCCAAGTTGCCCAGGTGGGTCTTGAACCCGCGGGCTCAGGCAATTCACTCACCTCGGCCTCCCAAGGCACGGGATTACAGGCTGAGCCACCGAGCCCGGCCAATTTTTTTTTTAAGAGATGGAGTCTCGCTATGTTGCTCAGGCTGGTCTCAAACTCCTGACCTCAAGTGATCCTCCCATCTTGGCCTCCCAAAGTGCTGGGATTACATATGTGAGTTACCATGCCTGGCCCTGGTTTTCACTTTCTTTAAGGCATCGAGGATTTTAAGAAGAGGTGCAGCATTTTCAGATTTACATTTTAGAAAGCTCTCTTTCCCTGCTGTACTGAGGTTTGATTAAAGGATGAAGTCCCAGAGCCAGACCAGAGAGCGAGAGTGTGCAGGGGAAGATTCAAGCAACACTTCAGGGGAAGGCTGGGTCGCATCTCAGGACCAATCAGATGGAGGAGTGAGGGCAACTGAATGATTTCTGAGCTGACTGTTGGAGAAAGGAGCATTGTGGGGGAAAAGACGAAGCGTTAGTTTGGGACATTCTCAGTTTGAGGAACCTCTAGGCTTCCAGTAACAAAATTAGGGAGTTGACGCATCTGCTGTCCTCCAATTTCCCCACACCCTTAATTCTCTATCCCAGGAGTATAGCAATTTGACAAGCGAATTCCCACTGGGATTGATCCACTCACCTCAGCCTCCCAAAGTGCTGGGATTACAGGCTTAGCCAATCTTAATGAAAGGAATGACTCTATAACAGTGAAATTTCAGGCGACATGGTGAGCACATTGGCATGGTAATTTCAGGTAGGGAAATCTTCCCAATATGCCTCAGATCACATCACAGAGGCTACAGCAAAAAACTCTTGTAGTGATGAGAATTCCCTGTTGAAATTTCACCTTCATTCCAAAGAACCCAGTCCACACCCTACAAAAAGGGGTCTTCCTCAAGGGCAAGATCAGTTGAACGACAGAGATCATGGAGCTCTGGGGTCACTGGCTCCTCCATTTGCTCACTATATGACCTTGGGCAGTGATTTACTTTCTCTAAGACTCGAGCCCACCACCCATGAAACAGGAGTTCAGAACGGCTGCCTCTGCAGGCTGTGGTGAGCCTTGATTCAAAAGAGGTGGTCATTTTAAACGCGGGTTCCTTCTGCTCCCAACCTACTCGAACTTGACTCTCCATCAGTCATTCTCACTGTCCCTGCCATTTATCTCAGGGTCTTTCAACACCCAATTCACTTAGAGAAGCCTAATTTTCTTCCTGTTCATGCACTATTAGCTGCTCTGACAACTTTAGGTGATGAAAAGCCACCATTTGGGCGGCAGGGCTGAGCCTGCGCCCCGGTGGGCGGGCTGTGTCCGCTAGTCGCCTGCAGGGGGCAGCGTCGGGCAGCGCAAGGCGGCGCGGGGCTCCTTGTGACACAAGGGTCAGCCTGGGAAGGACCGCAGGGGAGGCGTCTGAAGGCAGGCTCCAGCTTACAAAGGACCCATTTTACTCCACGTGGGTCTGACGCGGCCTCCCAGGGAGTCCGGTCTTTGGTAAACAGGGAGTAGGGAGTGGTTTTCCCGAAAGCTCCCCGACCCCCGCAAGTCCTGCCGGGTTTTTCCCAAACCCACATGGGGACTACAGTCATCTTTCAATATAGCACCGATCCGAAAAGCAAAAGACACCTACTTCTTACAGACCCATCAGCCATGGGGCCCTCTCTTCCCCCATGAAGTAGCGGGAGGCAGCTCTTGACAAGGACTGGAGGGCAAGCTTAACTCCCCCCCCCCCCCCCAATAAGCGCATTTGGAGTTTCCCACACACTCAGCCCCTGAGGGAGTCCTGGAGGAGACAAAAGAAATAGACACAGATGCAGATTCTAAAGAACCTATTAATATTGTTGAAAAGACATGCAGATGTGAAGCTGGAGATTTGAGGGAACATGTGACCACATGCTCTGGTTTTGAGAAAGCCTGGTGGCTCCCTGTTCCCAAAGCGTCAAGAGGCACAGGCAGACCTGGGATGATTTTCTAAGATTTGTCAATTTGTTTACATGGAAAAGCAAGAGGGCAGAATGTTTAAAATCAATCACAACTTCCTCCAGAAGTCAAGAACATGGGCTTACCATAGGGACAGATGATTGGAGCTGTGGGAAATTGTGGAAAGGTCCTATTGATGAAGGTGGCATTAAGTGGCCTGCACAAACCAGGGAGGGGGCTTGTCACTCCTGAGAAAGCCTCAGGCTTCCGTGCCAATAAGGGACACTCGGCACCCACCCTATTGACTTTGGCTGGAGAGGGGAACTGCTATGTCACCGTGACATCACCACCTTCCAGGAATCACTGAGTCAGCTTCAGCCACTGGAGGCCCAAAGCAGGACCCACTCACTTCCTCCAAGGGGTGGGTGCTCCAGGCAATGGGGGAGGGGGAGCATCTCCAACAGGGCTTTGGACCTGTTTTTCTCAACTCACTGCCGGTCCCCAAGACAGCCAGGACTCGACCTGGCTGCACCAATGCCCACCCACATTGTCACCAGAGAGAGGCCCCCTGGGGAGAGTCACACTGGCCAAGAGTTGAAACACAAGTGTCCCCGGGAGAGGTTGCGCTGAGGCAGGGAGGCTGAAAGAAAACCGGTGCCCACTTCACAGCTGGAGGCTGCTCCGGATCTGGCACAGTTCTGGGGGAGGCAGATCACGCGGCCCGCTCCTTTCCCAAAAGACAGGAGTGCCTACGCAGCCCCACTCATCCCCCGACCTGAAGCCTAGGTACCAAGCCAACCGGTCCCCTGTGGCCCTCAGTGGGGGACTTCCTCTTGCCCTCTCACCCAGTAAAGTCATGGGTGCCTCCCCTCCTCCCCACATCAGACCCTCCTCTTCTATGATAAGAAGATTCAAGTCAGAATCTGTCCACACCACATCCGCATCTGTTTCATCTTTTCATTAAACTCAATATTTCCTTGCCCTGTAAGCTGGTCTTACGAAGAAAAAATTAACCCGTAGGCAGTAAGACGATTTTATAGCAGGACGAAGGTCCTGTACTTTCCCTTCTCCGAGTAACATACACACACACATACACACACACACAACCTGCCACGTTGTAGCCTTTCGCTATATCGATTCACTGAATGCCAGCAAAACTCTGCCAGGTAAATATCTCCATCTCACAGACGAGAACACTGAGATTCAGAAAGGGGAGAGAAGTTCTCCAGGACACCAGCGAGTGAGTGACAGAGCCCATCTCAGGAGCCCGGTCTGTCTGTCTCCAAGGAACTGGGATCTTTCCACTCGAGTGCTCTGACTCAAAATAGGAGCCTCTTCTGCCTCCGAGTCAGAAACTGTAAAATTAGAATTTCATTCAGCGAATCACAAAATCTTAAGGTTGGAAGAAATCTGAAGGCTGTCCAGGTGCCTCATCCAGGCAGACATCCGAGTCTCCTGTATAGTGTCCCGCCTTCTGCTCGGATGCAAAACATTCAGGAAGTGTCCTGATTCTGCCCATGCCAGCTTCGAATTAGGAGACAGTTCTTTTGGGTTTGGAGCGGAACTCTCGCCGTAACACCCATACATCAGGTCTGCTCCAGGGAACAGACAGAACCCAAGCAGTGTGTCAGCCCTGAGCTCTCTTTCTCCAGACCGCATGTTCTTGACTCCTTTCAACCCACTCTTAGATGGGGGTTTCTCACCACTCTCTCCGGTGTGGGATCTGGTGTGTCTGTTCAATCCCAAAGTGAGACCTCCGCATGACTGCAGTCTTCCAGAAGTGAGCTGACCAGCCAGGAGAAGAATGGGACCGGAGTCCACCGAGAAGACTACCACACCTTCATTTAGTTTACAGATCTTAACATGCCGGGGACTCATTTTGACCTTATCGTGAATGAAAACCCTCAAATGCCTTTCCTGCGTATTGCTCCTAAGCCACACCCTCTCCTGCCCCCATGTATCCTGGGTTTGGGTTGCTCATGACTCAGTAAGTGCTCCTAGCCAGGCTGGCCAGCCTCTGCTGCCCAGGCCCTCCTCAGTGCTCCCTGGCACTGCTGACCCACTGGGTCTCAGCCACATCCTTCCTCTGGCCCCTGCTCTGGCTGTCCCTGAGCCTCTACCACAGGGTCCCCTGACCCAGTTACCCCTCAGCAGCATGGCCGGCTTCTAATTCCCAGCCTCTTTCAGGGGACACGTGGGACATTCCAGACACACCTTCACATGGGCCATGTGGAAGCACGAGCCACTGTCTGGGCCCTCATTCTGTCAAAACACAATTCGCCAGCATTTCAACCATGCCGAGCTGTCCTGTGTGGACACGTGCAGGGGAGTCTCTTCCAGAGATCCAGAGGCGAAGTACAGGCAGAACCCCTCTGCCTTCTACATCTTGTCAACCTTCATAGGCTGTTTTGACCACCCTGCCCTCACCCTGAGGCTGTGGGTGGTGGGTGGGGTGTGCAGCATTGTACCCTGCCTCCTCATCCTTTCTTTTCTTTCTTTTTTTTTTTTTTTTTTGTTAGAAACAGGCGCTTGTTTTGCCACCCAGACTGGAGTGCAGTGGCAACAATCGTAACTCACTGTGGCCTCAAACTCCTGGGCTCAAGCAATCCTCCTGGGCTAATTTTTTTTAAATGTTTTGTAGAGACAGGGTCTTACTATGTTGTCTAGGTTGGTCTGAAACTCCTGGCCTCAAATGATCCACTCACTTTGGTCTCCCAAAGTTCTCAGATTACAGATGTGAGCCGCCATGTCGAGCCTCCTATCCCTTCTGTGTCTCCCCCCAAGCTTCTCTCAGCACCAAATGGGTTTTTCGTCCCTCCTGTGAGGCGGGAAGCTATCCTTTGCATAGAACCCTCTGTTCCTATATCCAACATAGTTTAACCCATCGAATTGTGCTCAAATCCCCAAAATCTGCTCTGGATAGAGAGACAGGATCTTCTCGGAAAGCAGAAAACCTCCCTCTTAACAACTGGGCTCTCAAGGTTCTTGACTGTTAGTTTGCTGTGGACTTCTTAAAATCTAGTTTGAAACACAAAGCTCTCCAGGCTTGGTGGCTCAGCCTGTAATCCCAGCACTTTGGGAGGCCAAG
The DNA here is from genome assembly GCA_963574415.1 of Tarsius wallacei. Taxonomy (NCBI): domain Eukaryota; kingdom Metazoa; phylum Chordata; class Mammalia; order Primates; family Tarsiidae; genus Tarsius; species Tarsius wallacei. Next base: position 7,929 of record CAUYQG010103499.1, read on the forward strand.
GCGGGTGGATTGCCTGAGCCCGCGGGTTTAAGACCCGCTTGGGCAACTTGGCGTGACCTCATCTCTACAATAAATCAAAAATTAGCCGGGCGTGGTAGCACATGCCTGTAGTTCCGGCTACTTGGAAAGCTGAGGCGGCAGGATCACCGGAGCCCAGCAGGTTGAGGCTGCGGTGGCCGGGAGCGTGCCTCTGCACTCCAGTGTGGGCGACAGAGTGAGACTCCAACTCAAAAAAAAAAAAAAAATCACTAAGGTGAGACAGACTTCTTTGTTATGGGATGTTTGGATACCCCTAAAGCCATAAACCCCGTTGATTTGGTGAATAGGAGCACCTCCATTACCCAGAATGAAAATCCAGTGTTTTAATATCTCAAAAATCATGTCTGATTTCTTTCTCATGCCCAAGTCAAACCTCTAAAGAACTCACCTCCTCTACTTCCCATGCCTGGACTGTCTGCTCCCCTTCCCACCAAGTCCTTCCTGCGTCCTGAAGTCTGTTTCTTCCAGATCTCTGCTTGACAATTCACAAATGCACCCCAAGTTATCTTTGGGGGTTCTGCTTCACTCATTAGTCATCCCACCTTGTGACATAAAGGTCACACCCCTGAAGGTGTGCTGGCATCTGCTCCTATCACTGTGTTTTCAACACAGCCGTTAGCATATTTAAAACCAATTAAATGGTGATTATTTTCACCCCAGACGAATTACTCTCAATCTACTTAATATGGGTGGGAAAGCCGGGTTTCTTGTTTGTGCTGAAACCACATACCAATTTGTTCTCCAAATAGATGCAAAGAGGTCTACACCAGCAGCTGTGCCTCTCCCAGGACCCTCCCCGACACCGTCCCCAGGGCCTGTGCTTCTAAAACACCCTCATCAAACCCAGCAGGCTCCCGCAACCACTAAGGCCCTCACACAACTCTGTCTTGTCCTCCACATTGAGCAGCTTCTACCTCCCCAAATCCCTCCACACTGTAACATTTCCCTACCTTAGGAGCATTTTTCACTCGATCTCTCTAATGCAGGGGTACCCAACCCCCAGGTTGCGGACCGGTACTGGTCCTTGGCCTGTTTGGAACCAGGTCACGGAACAGGAGGTAAGCAGTGGGCAAGCAGAGGTCTGTCTACTGTTAGATAAGCGGCGGGCATTAGATTCTCATAGGAGCGTGAACCCTATTGTGAGCTGCGCATTCGAGGCACCTAAGTTGTGTGCTCCTAATGAGAATCAAGCGTCTGAGGATCTGAGGTGGAGCTGAGGCAGTGATTAGCAGACTGCACATCCCCATTCCCCCATCCCCAGTCTGTGGGAAAATTGTCTTCCACTAAACCAGTCCCTTGATGCCAAAAAGGTTGGGTACTGCTGCTCTAATGTACTTTCTTTTTTTTCCTTTTTTTTTCCTCCGTCACTCAGGCTAGAGTGCAGCGACCAAATACTGGCTCACCTCAGCCTCAACCTCCTGGGCTCAAACAATCCTTCCACCTCTGCCTTGTGAGTAGCTGGGACTACTCAGCTACTCAGGCATGCACCACCTTATAGACAAGGTCTTGCTATGTTGCCCAAGCTGGTCTCAAACCCCTGGGCTCAAGCAATCTTCCTGCCTTGCTTTCTCGAAGTGCTGGGATTATAGGCATGAGCCACTGTGCCTAGCCTCTAATGTACTCTCGTTCATTCATTCATTCATTCAACAGACATTTATGAGCAACTTCACTGTCAAATGCCATTCTGGACACTGCAGTTAGAACAATTCACAGGCTTTCAAAACAACATTCTGGTGGAGGAGACACAACATACAAGGACACACAACAAAAGCACTGCAGACTGTGATATGCCCTTTGGGGAAAATAAATAGGATCCTGTAAGAGAGAAAAAGGAGGCCACTTGAGGAAGGGAGATCAAGGAAGACTTCTCTCCAGAGTGGGCTAAGATCTAAACTACACCTGCCAGGTGAGAAGAGGCAGCAGAAGGAAAAGCCTCCTGGATAAGGGGTTGGGGGTGGGGGTCGCAGAACAGAAGCCCAGAGCCGGGGTGAGCTGGGTGTCTCAGGAAACCCTAGGTGATGCGTGGGTGAGGGAGACAGTGGAGGCGGGAGACAGAAGACAAAGGCCAGGGGTCAGAGTCAGAACTGGGCTCCCTCTCAGTGTTGAGAAGGTGTCAGAGCTCACCCTGGCTCTGTGTGGAGAGTGGAATTGCGGGCTGGGCAGGGTGGGAGCTAGGCCGTCACCTTGTCTGGATGGCAAGCGAGCACCCGGGAAGACAATGAAGATGGAGGCCATGGGAGGATGGAGAGGTGGAGGGAGGTGTGTTTCAGATTAAACATTGTCATGTTGTTGTCAGACTCTAGAAAAGTGCACAAAGGGGTCTCACACTCTGGGAGCCAGAGACAGGGTGAGGAGATGGGCGGGGCACCCACAGAGGGCAGAACTGTCCGTGTATGGATGTGGATGTTTGTGTGTATATGGTGTGTCTGTAGGTGTGTCTGTCTGTGCCCGTGTATCTCTGTATGTGTCTGTGTGTTGTGTGTGTGGTGTGCCTGTACCTGTGTGTGGTGTGTCTGTGTGTGTTCGTGAATGTGCATCTGTGTCTGTGTGTGGTCTTTGTGCATCTGTGTGTATATATCTGTGTGTGTGGTGTGTCTGTGCCTGTGTGTCTCTGCGTGTGTCTGTGTGCCTGTGCCTGTGTCTTGTGTGTGTGGTGGGTCTGTGTGTGTGTCTATGCCTGTGTCTGTGTATGTCTGTTGTGTGTGTGGTGTGTCTGTGCCTGTGTGTATCTCTGCGTGTGTCTGTGTGCCTGTGCCTGTGTCTTGCATGTGTGGTGGGTCCGTGTGTGTGTCTGTGACTGTGTGTCTCCATTGTAAGGTAGTATGTCTATGTGTGTGTGGTGTGTTCCTGTGTATGTATCTGTGTCTGTGTGTATCTCTGTGTGTATATTTTTGTGTGTGGTATGTCTGTGCCTGTGTGTGTCACTGTGTATGTGTCTGCACACACATGTTTCCAGGATTCGGAGACAGCTGAAAGTCTTCCAGAAAGATCCAGTAGGGGGAGGGAGTGGGAAGAAGCAGAGGCTTTACCAGTACTAACAACCTAAAAATGGAAAGAGGCTGCACTTCTGGCTTGCCATTGTGGCTCCTCTCAGAGGATCCAATGGTGCCTTTCCTGGTCATAAAAAAGGAATGGTGGCAATTAACTGCACAGCACAGAGGAATTGCTCTTGCCTATTACTTCATCACAAATACGAGGCCTGGGCATGAGATGGGCATTTCTAGGCAGCTTCCCAACTTGCCTCCGTACCTCACAGTAACTGCAAGGGCCGGGTTCCGAGTTCCTCACAAGCGGCCTGCGAACAAGCCCTGGGAAAGCAACTCTGATGGAAGTTGCTTGTCCTCACCAACAGGGAGGAGGACAGTTCCCCTTCCTATAGATCACACTGTCACAAATCAGCATTTTCTTGCAAATCAGTGTCTCTGCTGCTTACTCATGTTCAATGTGTGGCCATCTCTGACACTCTGGGATTAATTTGCTTCTGTCACTTGGCCCAGAAGGGTTGAGTTGTTACTTTGGGGACAGTTAGTAGTAGTGTGGTCCAGAGGAGCCAGCCCAGGACACACTTTAAACAAGTTTTTAAAAGAAAATTGTACCTGCTTGTGAGCAAAGGTATTGCATCTTGGAGTCCAGGGTGAAAATAATTCTGGTTTTGTTTTGGTTTTTTGAGTCGGAGTCTCACTCTGTCATCCAGGCTGGAGTGCCAAGGCACACTCATGGCCACCCCAGTGTCAATCTGTTGGGTTCTAGTGATCCTTCCGCCTCAGCCTTCCAAGTAGCTGGAACTACAGGTGCGCGCTACTATGCCCGGCTAATTTATTTATTTATTTATTTATTGTAGAGACAGGTTCTCGCCAAGTTGCCTAGGCTGGTCTTGAACCCGCGGGCTCAGGCAATCCACTCGCCTCGGCCTCCCAAAGTGCTGGAATTACAGGCTGAGCCACCAAGCCCAGCCAATTCTGTTTTCTAAAGACTTCCCAGACTCTGCCAGTCTGAGACACAAGAACAAAAGGAATCATATTTGGCTGGTTCTGAGCAACACCACACCAGTCCTCCCCCCTTCCCCCAAACACCACCCAGTATTTCTGGATGTCCCCAGAAGGGCTCTTGAGTTCCAGAGAGGACAATAGTCAGAATTTCAGACAACCTGGGACACCAGCGATGATTGGTGGTGTCATCTGTAAACTACACAATGTAAAATCTGAAAAGCAGACTGGGTGTGGTGGCTTACACCTGTAATCCCAGCACTTTGGGAGGCTGAGTTGGGAGGATTGCCTGAGCCGAGGAGATCAGGACCAGAATGGGCAATATAGCAAGACCTCGTCTCTACAAAAAAACCAGAAAAATTATCTGGACTTGGTGGCACACACCTGTAGTCCCAGCTACTTGGGTCTCAGGTGGAAGAATCATCTGAGCTGAAGAGGTCAAGGCTGCAGTGAGCTGTGATTGTGCCATCGCACTACAGACTACACCTTTGATTTAAAAAAAAAAATCTAGCCGGGCTCGGTGGCTCAGCCTGTAATTCCTCCCTTGGGGAGGTTGAGGTGAGTGGATTGCCTGAGCCCATAGGTTTGAGACCTGCCTGGGCAACCTGGTGAGCCCTCATCTCTATAATAAATCAAAAAATTAGCCGGGTGTGGTAGCACGCACCTGTAGTTCCAGCTACCTGGAAGGCTGAGGTGGAAGCATCGCCGGAACCCAGCAGGTCGAGGCTGCGGTGGCCGGGAGCGGCCGCTGCACTCCAGTCTGGGCTACAGAGTGAGACTCCAACTAAAAAAAAAAAAAAAAAAAAAAAGATTAAGTGAAGTAATATACAGGGAGTATTAATAGTGCCATTTACATAGTACATTCTGAATTAGAAGTAAATAGTGTTATCTGGTAACTCAAGGAAGTTTCCTTGCTGATTAAGTTTACATATGAAAGATAAGTATGTGCTAACTAGATGAATACTATTTATTGCCAAATAACAATGACACACTTTTCCTCCACCCACACAAACAACAAAACAAAACAATTTTAAAAACCCTTAGTGATTTAAAACAATAATAATTTTCTTTTCATGATTCTGTGGGTAAAGTTATGGCTATGAAGTTTGCTTGTCTCAAGTGATACTAGTTGAGGACAAGCAACTGCATTTAACATAATTTTGGTGCATCTGTGCTCTTTCGTGTGACCTCTCTCTCCATGTGACAGTGTCACCAATGAGTAACCTAGCCCATGATTCTTAACAGCTTATATTACAGCTATCTACTTTAAAGTATTCCAAGAAGACAAGCTCTAACATGTAAAAGCGCATCAGACCTTAGCTTGCTAATGTCCCCTCTGAGAAAGCAAGTTACATGATTGCATCTAGTGTCAATGTGGGAAACGGCTAAACTTCACAAATGAATGTGTATTGCAGTAACATGGTTTATAAATGCATGCACATGAAGCACAGTGAAGATAGCAAAATAATGTTTCATGCATTTAGAAATGCATGTACAGAGGCATAGAGACAGAGTAAAGTTCAGTGAACACCAAAAAAGGCCAACATAATAAAAGAAAATTCAGAGTGTGAGTTATGAAATGAAACTGGAATATAAGGTAGAACTCACACTATTCATTAAGCTTGTTGAGCACATTAAGGAACTTTGCCTTTATGCTAAAAGGCAGTGGGGAAATCATTGAAGCATTTCAATACAAAAATATATCATTTTCAATGATTTATAAAATAGAGTAGAGGAGGGTTAGCATGGAAGATCAATTGGTTTCAGCATTTCAGGCAAGGTTTACTATTTTCTTGGTATAAATGGAGAAAATAGATAAATTCAAGAAAAATTTTAAGGGAAATATTGATTTTATTCAAAATATATACATATTGCTTAAAACCCAACAATAAGAAAGCAAACAACTTAATTAAAAAATGAGCCCAAGACCTTAACCAACATCTAACCAAAGAAGATGTACAGATGCTAAGCATATGACAAGATGTTCCAAATCACATGTTATCAGGAAAATGCAAATTGAAACAGCAATGAGATGCTACTACACATCTCTTAGAATGCTCAAAATCCAGGACACTGATGATATCAAATGCTGGTGGAACAGCATTTGAAAGGATGTGGAACAGAAGGAACTCTCATTCATTTCTGGGGGGAAGAAAAGAAATAGCCACTTTGGAAAACATTTTGGTGGTTGCATACAAAATGAAACATACCCAGACCATATGATTCAACAATCCAACTCATTGGTATTTACCCAAAGAAGTTGAAAACATATGTCCACTCAAAAACCTGCATATAAATGTTCATAGCAGTTTTATTTATAATTGCCAATTGTTAGAAGCAACCACTATGGTTTATTGAGAAAATGAAAAATAATTCAGTGCTAGAAAAAATAAGCTCCTAAGTCATGAAAAAAACATAAAGAAAACCTAAATGCATGTCACTAAGTAAAAGAAGTCAACCTACAAAGGCTACAGATTGTGTGCTTCTAACTATATGATATTCTGAAAAAGTCAAAACTGTAGAAACAGTAAAAACGTTCAGTGATTACCAGAGGTCAGTGGGGAGGGAGGAGTAAATAGGAGGAACTCAGAGGAATTTTAGGGCAGTGAAACTATTTTTTATGATCCATAATGATGGGTAAATAAATGTATTATACATTTCTTCAAACTTATAAATTATAAAACACCAAGAATAAACCCTAATGTATGCAATGTCCTTTCAGTGATAATGATGTGTCAATATAGGTGCATGAGTTGTAATAAATTTATGACTTTGGTGGGAGATATTGATGATAGGGAAGCCAGTGCATGAGCTTGTGCATGTACAGAAAATCTCTGTATCTTCCTCCCAATTTTGCTGTGAACCTAAAACTGCTCTAAAATTGTTCTATAAATTGGGGGTGGCAGGGAAGTGACATTGAGAAGAAATTGCAACAAAAACAAAGATCTTAGCAATTATTTCTAGGTTTTTCTCTGGTAGAACTAGTTGGATGATAGTATCATTCAATGAGACAAGAAATTCTTAAAATAGACCAGGTTGTGGTTGTAAAAATATGAGGTTGATTTTGGATGTCAGTCTAAGGTGTCATTAAGACATTGTGTGGAGATATTAAGTAGACAGCTTGAAATATGTGTCTAAATCTCAGAAGAGAAATTTGAATAAAATAGAGAAATTTGTGAATGATTCATATGTACATATTAATAAAAAATGGACAAAGGTAATATTTCATTGGCAAAAAAAAAACATAGAGAAGAGCAAACTTTCATGCACTGAGCCCTGCCTGAAGTATTCCAATATTTAATTCCCAGGTGAATAGGTGAAAAATCAGTCAAAGATGGAAGGACCTGAGAGACAGAAGAGAATTAAGAGACTTTTATTTTACGGAAGGCAAAGGAAGAGAAATTTCCATTATTCTTGGTATGAAAAATTTTCGGCAAAAGAGCAGGCAATATGTGGACAAAAAATAGCCATTTATTTCAATGTAATGAAAGTCATTGGTGACTTGAACTGAGCAGTTCTGGTAGTAGGATGGTACCCAGATTGAAGAGGACTGAGGTTGGAGAGGTAATAGATTACTCTGCAAGCTCCCTGAAGTCTTTTGAGATATTTAGGTCTGAATGAAATAAGTAAAACAACATCTGAAGCATGTGTGGACTTAAATGAGGGTTTATTTTATTTTTAATGAGAGATAAATGAGAATATTTAAAAGCTAATTGAGTTGAGAGAGTGCATAATTACATAAGAGAAAACAACAGGTGCTGGTGCTGCTGCAGAGAAAAGGGAACACTTCAACACTGTTAGTGGGAACGTAAGCTAGTTCAATCGCTTTGGAAAACAGTGTGGCGATTTCTAGAATAACTGAAAATTGAACTTCCTTACAATCCAGCAATCCCTTTCTTGGAAATATACTCACAGGAACATAAATCGCTTTACCAAAAAGACACCTGCATCCGCGTATTGCCGCACTATTCACAACAGCAAAAACATGAAACCAACCCAGATACCCATTGGAAAGTGGACTGGATTTTTTCTAGTATGGTATATATACATGGTGGAATACCATGGAGACATAGAGAACAAAATCAAGGCCTTCACAGCAACTTGGATGCGGTTGAAGACCATCACACTAAGTGAACCACAGAACCAAGTAACTGAATACTGCATATTCTCACTCATAAGCAGGCTCTGAACACTAGTCACACTAGCACAAGAGTGGGGTTGACAGACACTGGGCACTGCTAGGAAGGGAGGGAAGGAGGAGGAACAGGGCTACGTGGCAATACAAAGGGCACCTGGCACACTACCAAGGGGACAGAGGGTCAGCTAGAAGTCCAAAATTCACTTCAGCTTACTTATGTAGCAATCCTCATCTGTACTCTACAACTCTAAAATAAATCAAAAAATAAAAAAGAAATCATGTACATTTCCCAAAAATGTAAGAAAAGTCTGGCACATTGTCAGTGCTACATAAACTGTATTGGTCACTATTGCCATCATGATTGTAACCACAACATAGAAAAATCTATGGATCAATTGTACAAGATGAAATAATGAGGATGGGTACAGAGGTAGACACTATACAGAGAAGGTGTTACAGTCAGATGTTTTCTACTTTGTGTAAATGTGGATTCATTTTCATTGACTCATTCAAAACACAAGATGTAAATATTTAGAAAACCATGAGAACATTGTTATCATTCAGTAAACATTTATTGGGCACCTGATCTATATCAGGCACTGGGGATATCATGATGTGTAAAACCAGATATCTAGTAAAATTGATAAACACTCATCAGATCAATCTTAATTCTAATGGTGATACATGTTTGTGAGGGAAAGACATGCACTGCTGTGAATGCATATGACAAAAGACCAAACACAATGAGGGAAGTTGGTGAAGAATTCCTTAGGTATTTAACATTTGAATTCAGATCATAGTTGGAGTTGGCAAGATGAAAATGGTTATTTTATCAATTTTTAATGTAAACAAATACGTATTAAGTACCTAGTATTTGTGCCAGATACATTGCTAGGCATTTGTACCAAGGTACCTGTATGAAAAAAAAAAAAAGACAAAAACCACACTATTCCCACACTCATAGAACTCTCTATTTAGTTGAGTAGACAGACATCACACTGTTATTTTCTCTCCTTGGAGTTATTTTCTGCTGAATATCTGCATGGCTTGTTTCCTCGGTTCCTTCAGGTTTTAACCTAGAAGCCACATTTTTTTTGTTAAGTCTTTTTTGCACATTCTGATGCTTCTTGTCCTCCATTTTTCCTTTATTTACCCACATTTAACATTCAGCATATTTTATATGCCTGTCCTGTTCACTGCTTCTCTCCCTTTTTAGAATAGAAGGCTCAGGAGGATAGGGATTTTTGACTGTTTTACTCACAAGTATAACCCTGATATCTGCAACAATGGAGGACAGAGTTAGTAATCCATAACTATTTTTTGAATGAATAAATTATGAGTACATTGAATATTATAAGAGAAGTTCTAGCAATAAATGTTAGAAGCAATATGAAGGCTATTTTTACATGTAATATTCATTTTAATCATTATTGTCATTATATTACTTTAGAATATCTTTTTCTGATAGCCATAAAAGTGTCTACTATATAAAAAATTTGCCTTAGCAAATGTTTCCTGTCCTTCTTCACACCATGTTATATGAACTTTAAGTTTAAAGGCAGCAATTTAATTAAAAGAGAAAACAAATAATAAATATTACGTCCACAAATTATAAATCAAGTCTAAATCGCAGAGTTCTATTATTATCATTCTATCTGTGTATCTTGATAAAACACACTGGCATTGAAGAGAAAAAGAACAGATAGACTCCCCATCGCAGAAGCTGTCATGTCGATCTCTAGTGAATTATTGCCTATAATCCCTTGTAAATTATAGCATATTGCCCAAATACTCCGGTTTCTTAGCAGAGAAGCCTCTGAATTTTTCATGGCAGCATCTCTCTGCTTTGCTCTATAACTACCATACTATGTGTGTGCTGCAAACTTTTGCGTTATATATATTTTTTGACTACTTCTAAGGAATTTGTTTTGGTTTTAAAGAAAATGCTTAGGTTACCAACTAGGTTTTTAAAAAGACTACTTTTAGTATGCAAAATAAATCAAAGACTCTATTTTCATTATTTCTTAAAACAGATTAGTTACTCTGTGGTTTTATTCCAATGTTACATTATTTCTACCCCCTTTGCCCACACTGGCTCTGGGTAAAATGGTTCAATTACGTTTTTGCTGAGTTATTTCTTTCTTTAAGTTTTATGTCCAACTGCATGTGTTTCAAAGGTATTTTGAACAGTGTGCCACTGGTGATATTATCTTGCTCAAATCCTTTTGTATAACAATAAAATTAACATACCTTTATGAAACTAATACCAAAAAATATTTGCTATTCTTCTAACATAATTTTTCTTACATTCACACATCCAGCCAAGCAATTCTGCAATGGACATCAGTTGGGTAGCCTCCAACTCAATTCTGACACTATCTACCCAAAGACAACATAGGAGCCCACAGGTTGAAGGCTCAGTTCTACAAGTGTACCCTTCCCTTCAACTGTCAGTTCCAAGTCATAGGTTGTAACCTATACTTACTGCCACAGACTGGTTATAAATTCGGGGTTCCCACAATTCTCTTCTCAGGTTCAATTAATTTGCTATAGCGGCCAACAGAACTTAGAGATGCATTTTATATACATTCGCTTATTTATTATAAAGGATATTACAAAGGATACAAATGAACAACCAGATGAAGAGATGCATAGGACAAGGTATAGGGAAACAGTATGGAACTTCCATGCCCTCCCAAATTTGCCACCCTTCAGGAACTTCCTCATGTTCAGCTACCTAGAAGCTTGCTAACTCAGTCCTTTTGCATTTTTCAGAGGACTCTGTTTAGTAGATATGATTTATTAAATCATTGGCCATTGGTAAGCAACTCAGACTTCAGCTCCTCTCACTCCCTGGAGGTTGGAGATGGGACTGAAAGTTTCAACCCTCTTATCACATGATTGATTTTCCTGGTAAGCAGCCCTCATCCTGGGCTATTCAGGAGCCCACTAACAGTCACCTCATTAGGACAAAAGAGACTACTATCACTCAGGAAATTTCAAGAGATTTTGAAGCTCCATGTCAGATGATTCTATTTCTCAGAAAATTGCAAGTGCCCTAGGAAGTCTGTGTCAGGAACTGGAGTCAAAGAACAAATATTCGAACAAATGATTCTCCTGGCACCCCTCTCTTCAAGAGTTTTAAGGACTCTGTGCCAAGAACCAGAGGACAGAGAGCAAAAATATGTTTGTTATTATATCACAATATCATAGTTTCATTTTATTAGACAAAACAAAGTGATTCTTCATAAGCTTCCTGTGATCTTGATCTTCAGAATTCCCAGAGCTAAATTTAGCTCAAATATAATAATCGTCTCACTTTTGCTATAATCCAATAATGTCCTCCTGCACATTTTGAAATTCTCTCTTTAACTTTCTTTATGTAAATCTTATCAAGTATCATGAATTTTGCTCAGCACTTTACACATGTGATTTTTATGTAAGAGAGGTGTTATCCTGTTTTTACCAGTAAGAACGTCTATGCACAGATATAAAGAAAGATGTGTGCACATTTATGCATGATCATGTGTGTGTGTGTGTCTGTATGTATTAAGGTACTGTCAATAATGTTTAATGGCAGATTTGGAAGGCATAATCAAAAAGCAAATACAAAGGGCATAATCACTTTTTAAGTTTGCATGAACCCACCTATTAATTTGATACTATATTGTTGCTAACCTTCAACAAAGCTATTTGTACATGATGCTAAGATATAAATACACCTCCTTAAAAAGAGACACAAAAAGTGCCAATGTTTTTATTTCTAGATTGTTTTAACTTCATCTGAGCAAATTCAAGTGGGCTTCTCACTCTCTATCACAGGCAATTCTAGCTTTTTCATTCATTACAACTTCTGTGCAATTGTAAGCAAATTCTTCATTTCAAAATATTTACAGCATCAGAATAACTTCTATTTTCTCTCACTCTCTTATTCTTTCTTTTTTGTTCTCCTCCTGTATTCATATTATTAAAATGCAGTCACCCACTATCAGACTCATACTATCATTCTGAATATATAAACTTCAATCATTCTGGCATTTTTCATTTATTCAAATTACATACTCAAGTGTAATTGATTCCCTGTTCCCTTCATTTACTCTGAGCTAGCGATTTCTTTAAAATACAGATTTTATGATACATCTCCACCTCCTTGTTACATTTTTTAATACGCAAAGGCCCTAAGACACAATTAAATAATTTGGGCAGAAGTTGAATAGTCCCCATGTGTAAGTCTTGGAGTTCTATGAAGCATTTTAAGCCAAGAGATTTTCTAAAAGCTTTTTCCTTTGCTTTAATTCCAATTGCATTTTTAAGAAAGGAAGAGGAAGAATTAATTACTTGTATTTGCTGTTTCCTTTATTTTCAATAATCTAAAGAGGAAATGTCAGCGATTATTGGCATAATTTTCAGATGACTTTAATAGTAATGTGTTTTTAAAAAGTCAAAATTGTGGATTCTTTGAATAGTACAAAACTTAATGTTTCAAAGGAAGAGGCAACAGGGTGAGATTTTTCTGGAAATAAGCAGAGCTGTATTTGAATATTAACTTCACTATGTGACATTTGTTAGCCCCTTGATGTCTGTAATTTAATGTGTGTGTGTGTGTGTGTGTGTGTGTGTGTGTGTGTGTGTGTGTGTAGAGGTGTTGGTCTTGAGAAAAGGATAATAGTAAAATAAGGCCTGGCTTCATAAATTTATTTAATTCAACATGCTTAAGCTTCAAGATCTGTACATTCCTGCTTTCTAGTGTATTTCTCACTGGTCCCTTCTGTTGGCAACACTACTGGTTTGAAACTTTTGCTTTGAGCATTCTTTAAATACTTAGTTTTATTTATCCCTCTGCTTTTAACCCTACACAGTCACCTATTTATTTACTCTATTAGAGTGTCAACATAAATATATTGGACAAAATACTCTATGAAACTTAGATTAAATATATATCTGAGATAGCTCCACTCAGAGCACAAAGCAATCTTATTCTGGAGGAAACACGGAAAAGCAAAAATGGCAGCCATTTGAATACTATTTATGTTCCAGATTCTGAACTAGGTAATTTATATGTTCTTTAACTCAGAAAAACCTTTAACTGTTATTATTTTCATTATTTAAAAAAATGCTAAGGTTACAAGATAAAAAGATCTCTGGAGATATGTCATACAAATTCTGAGCAGCATAAAATTAATGTTCAGTACAAAATATTATATACACAAAAGTTTTGTACTAAACACTACTGAACTGTCCGCTTAAAACTTAAGGCAGTAAGTTTTATGTTGTGTGTATTTTACCACAATTAAGAATTTTACAAACACTAAAAGAGTTAACTATTTAAGGATTTGTCAATGTCACAACCAGTAAGTGAAAAATTGTGTATTAAAATTCAGTTATCAGCTAGGTGTGATGGCTCACACCTGTAATCCCAGTACTTTGGAAGGTGAAGCTGAGAGGATTTTTTGAGCCCAGACTAGTGTCAAACTCCTCAACATAGCAAGCTCTCATCTCTACAAAATTATTTTTGAAAAGTTAACCAGGTGTGGTGGCACGCACCTGTAGTCCCAGCAATTTGGAATGTTGAGATGGAAGGGTTGCCTGAGCCCAGGAAGTCGAGGTTGCCATGAGCCATGCTTGTGCCACTGCACTCCAGCATAAGTGACAAGAGTGAGACCTCGACTAAAGGAAAAAAGAATCAGTTTTCATGGTTTGATAGAATCGTTAAACATAATGTTCACTAGATAAGTGAGTGACTATAGTTTACAATAATCCATTGTGCATTTCAAAGTAGCTAGAAGAGGATAATTTAAATGTTGCTAGCATAAAGAAAAGATAATCATTTAAGGTGATAGATAACACAAGTACACTGATTGGGTCTGTACACATTATATAAATATATTGAATTATCACACATACCTTGACTATATGTACATCTAATATGCATCAATTGTTTAAAAATTTAAAAATTAAATTCAACTAGTGTTTCTCTTCCACTGTACTTTACTACTGATTAAAATTATTGCCATAGAAGGGGCATTAGCATCCTGCTTTGGGGTTTTGAATAAGTAATGGATTAGATGCCTTGCACAATTCTATCCCTCAAATCACCACTTTATACTAAAATTATTGCTGTGTTGGCCTCTTCCATCACATCACAGGTTTCCCTAAGGCAGAAACTTTGTGTTGTTCATCTTACTATTTAACACCTTGAGACTGTACCTGAAACACTGCATGCACTGAACCATTCAATGTTAGCGATTCAGAGCAACATCTTGGAGGACACAGTGTTAGAGATAGACCTTGAAAGATGTGTAGGGCTCCATGAGGTAGGGAAGGCAGGGAAAGGAGAAGGAAAAATTCTGTTAAAAGAAAATACTTGACAAACAAAAATGTGAATGTGAGACAGCAGAGAATATATTAAAAGTAAAAATTACATGTGACAGATTTTTACTTTTAATATATTCTCTGCTGTCTCACATTCACAATTGGAGAATTAGTTTAGTGGAGAGAGTACTGGGAAATACAGATATATTTGAGACCAGACTAGGCAACATAGCAAGATTTCATCTCCACTAAATTTTTTTTTTAAATGGTCTGTACCTTTAGTCCCAGCTACTTGGGAAGCTGAGATGGGAAGATCACCTGAGTCCAGGAGATGAAGGCTATGGTGAACCGTGATCATGTCACTGCCCTCCAGCCTGGGTGACAGAAAGAAAAAATTAATTAAATCTATATTGGAGTGGATATAAGAATGTGTAACTAAGTTTGAAAACTCAAATATAATTTCAATGAAATACTAAATAAGTTATAATCAGCCAGTGAGATCTAGTGAGATCTAGGGAGGACAAAGGATCCTTATATGAAAAAGTTGTAGCCATTGATTAAGGCATTTTACCTGTACTATGGCAAATATTTTCTACTCAATTAATAGCTACATACTTTCCTATGTAGCACAACTCTCGTTCAGTTACACAATGCCAGTGAACTAGTTCTGATCGATAGATCATGAGTAAAAGTGACATATGCCACTTATGGGTTGGGTCACATAAAAGCAATGTTAATTCACTATGCCCTGTATTCTACTGAGAATCCTAAAGAAGCCAAATGTTTTCAGTGACACTACAGCTGGATCATGTAAGAGCATGCTTTACTATGGATAACCAAGAGACTGAGCAACGGAGCCCTATCGGACACAGAGAAGCACTGAGAAAGACACATAATAAAATGTTAATATGCTTAGCCACTCAATTTTCAGAGTTGTTATCTCTGTATAGACTAAACTGAACTGATCAAGAGACAAATTGATACTGAAAATGGAGTGCTACGGTAACAAAATCTAAAATATGCAATGTTGGCCTAATAAAAATGATATTGAAGGCTAAAAAGATGATGATTTATGTTGTGCAGTGGCAAATCATTTGATAAAACATTTGCCTGTGGTAGCCTAGAAGGGAGAAGATGTACTTTCTTTTTTGATAATATGGGGGTTGAAAAAGCAAACTTTCATAGTGTGGCTAAGTTTCTTTTTGATGTACTCAGCAAAGTGTTTGTTATATGAAGATGAGCTAAGAAAGGAATGGCCAGAATGCAAGAATCAATAAAAGGGCATAGATATTCTAGAAATTAAGATCCCAGAAATATTTTTTTTTTAAAAAAAGGTATTTTGAGGCATTAAGTTGTTTAAAAAAAGTGAACTAAAAAGTCTTTGAGTATCTTAGGGAAAGGATCAGATTTAGAGTGCTGTGGCCTCCTCACTAGATTGAATCACCTCAAAGTGACTGGCATAAACTGAGAGAGCAGCTTGAGGGTGAAAAGCAAATCTATATAGAAAATCTATGAACTGTATCCTTAGAAGAATGTGGGGTATGATTATTAGTATATAAAACGAACTAAATAAAGTGAAGAGGAAGATCACTACGTTTTTAAGAGAGTTTATTGATACTAAAAAAGAAACAAAAGCCATTCTCAAAAAAGAATTAATGACAAACAATTTTTAAAAGTTTATATATCAGCAACAGCACTAGCTATACATTCTTGTCATTAGCACATGTCCTTCTAATTGTTATATTTAATGGCAGTGAGGTGGATAATTTAGATATATAATATCAACTTATTGGTATTATGCTGATAATATTGTGATTATTAAAAGTTAAGAATCATAAAGAATGAGGGTTTCATCTAATTAATGAAAAGTACATGTCATCAATTTGCTACTTGTCATTTAAATCCCGAAATTTGTTTCTTTTTATTTATTTATTTATTTTTATTTTACTTGAAAGATGAAGGGTACAATTCAGGTTTAGTATACAAATGTTCATTATGCAGGTACCTTGTGATGAGGTGTGCCCCTCCCTCCCTGGCAGTTTCCCTCAAATGCCGATCCCACCCCACCCCTCCCCTGACAGTTTCCCACTACTGCCAATCCTTTTCTTGTAGTATTATGATAATTGTTCAAGGTCCTCTTATGAGTGAAAATGTATGGCACTCTGTTCTTTGTTTCTGTGATAGATCACTGAGTATGATCAACTCCAAATCCACCCAAGTTGCTGCAAAGTCCATATATTTGTTCTTCTTTATGGCTGCATAATATTCCATAGCGTATTTGTATCACATTTTTTTTATCCAGTCCAGTTTTAGTTGGTTACATGTTTTTGCTATTGTGAATAGAGCTGAAACAAACATACGTGTGCAGGTATCTTTTTGGTAGAATGACCCGAGTTCCTCTGGGTATATTCCTAATAGGGGAATTGCTGGGTCATAGGGAAGGTCAATTTCTAGTTCTTTCAGGAATCACCACACTGTCTTCCAAAGAGGCTGCACCAGTTTGCATTCCACCAGCAGTGTAGAAAGAACTGGGAACCAATTCCTGTTCAGAACCCTAAAGGTCAATATCTTAAGAAATAAAATAGACAAGTGGGACCTCATCAAATTAATGAACTTCTACAAAGCAAAAGAAACCATCAAGAGAGCAGGAATGGGAAAATATATTTGCCAGCTGTTTATCCGACAAAGGTCTAACATCTAGGATCTATAAGGAATTCAAATGCACCGAAAGGAAAAAAACAGCCCCATTAAAAAGTGGGCAAAAGACATGAATAGACACTTCTCAAAAGAAGATATGCAGGCAGCCAACAGACACATGAAAAAGTGTTCAGTCTCACTCATCATCAGAGAAAGGCAAATCAAAGCCACACTGAGATGTCATCTAACCCCAGTAAGAATGGCCATCATTAATAAAACAAGCAACAACAGATGCTGATGAGTGTGCAGAGAGAAAGGAATGCTTCTACACTGCTGGTGGGAATGTAAACTAGTGCAACCTCTTTGAAAGACAGTGTGGTGATTTCTGAAAGAACTAGAAATTGACCTTCCATGTGACCCAGCAATTTCCCTATTGGGAATATACCCGGAGGAACTCAAATCATTATACAAAAAAGATACCTGCACACGTATGTTTGTTTCAGCTCTATTCACAATAGCAAAAACATGGAACCAACCATGTTGTCCATCAAAGCTGGACTGGATAAACAAAAATGTGTTACATATACACAATGGAAGATATGCAGCCATAAAGAAGGACAAACATATGGACATCACATCAACTTGGATGGATTTAAAGTCAATCATACTCAATGAACTTTTACATAAACTATAAACAGAGTACTATATGTTCTCACTCATAAGCAAAACTTGAACAGTTATAATACCATAAGAAAGGGATTGACAGTAGTGGGAAACTGTCAGGTGATGGGGGGGTGGGATTGGCAGTTGAGGGAAACTACTAGGGGAGGGAGGGGCACATCTCACCAACAAGGGTAACTGCATTATCAACGTTTGTATACCTAACCCTGAATTGTACCCCATATCTTTATAATAATAATAATTTAAAAAATAAATAGTGAGTGGCAACATGTGGCTGGTCAGAGAATGCTTGTACTGAGACCAGGAGTGGTGCATCAGGCAAGCAATATTAATTCGCAGCAGAAAATGTTGCAGAGAGCTAAGTGAGAGTAAAAACATTTTTTAAAAAGTGAAAATTTTGCTTAGGAAATCTCCAGAAATCACACAGAAAACACATTGTGTTTGTTAAGCAAAAGGTAAGTCAGTGCAAATTTCTCTCCAGTGGTGTTGCAATTAAAGGAAGAGGAGGAGAGTATAGCTTTAGGAGGCACTAGTGTTGAGATTACTTTTTAAGATAAGGTAACCGGAGTGTACTTGTGGCAAAAGGTAGAAATCAATAAGGAGAGAGTAATTAAAAGTGCAAAGAAGAAGAGGATAATTGCTTGTTCAATGTTTCTGAAGAGGCAGGAATGGGTCCAAACAAGTGCTTCTGCACACATTAACCAGTAGGATCTCACTTCATGATTCGCTCAGTTGTAATGCTCTTTACCAAATATTGCACAGTCTACTGCAAAGTCAAAATCATAGGGATTTTTTTATTGAGTTACTTAATATATTTGAAAACCTGTTATGTGTTTTGAAGTATAAGACACCAGTCAGCAGTTTTTGTAGAAGCGTTCCTTTCTCTCCGCACACTTATCGATGTCTATTTTTATATTGACTTTTCTTAATTTTAGTATTTTTGCTTTTTCAATTCTCTTATTTGTTTGTCACTGTATAGGTATGCCTATAGAAAGTAAGGCATACCTGTACAAATATAGGTATATTGTATTTGAATACAATATGTATTCAAATATAGTACATATATGTACACATACAATATGTATTCAAATATAGTACATAATAAAATACAAGTATATCATTTTCACAGTAGTAAATGTTTTATCAGTTACTAGAAGCAAAAAGAACATTTACTGGAGTATAGGAAAACTACTGACTGCAATTGTGGCACACTTTCAAAATAAGTATAAGCACCAAATTGAGCTAATTTATGAAGAAATCATACAAGTATTCCAAAAGAATAATTGGTATCTGCTACAGAGCCCATAATACTACCAAGAGTTATGTCTCTCATTCCCTGATCTTTCTGCTGTGAAAGTTACGGCTCAGGAATTATTTATATTATTTATATATATATAACAACAGTATCTGGCCCTTCACACAGCATCCCAGTGATTATGCTGATTCTTGTGATGAGGTCCATACCTCTAAATTAATAAGTTTCTGAATATCTTGCAAAAATGTTAAAAGGTTAATCAAGCCAGAGTTTATCAAGTACTGACCAAAATCTAAAGCCTACAATAATTAGAAAAACAACCTTCAAATATGGGCAGAACCAACATTGACATATGAAGGATAATTTGGATTTTATGCCAATTTGCACTAACACATACTCACTGCATAACCTTTAGCTTTATTCCTATATCAAATATTATCCCTGCCTTTTCCATTGGATATTTACTATCTGTTGAAAATCTGGTATTTTCAAGCTTCTGTATTCTGCAGAAAACTCCTGATTTCAACCAATAGCTTTTTGTATTATTAGAACTGATCTTGCATTGTATTTTAGACATCTTTATGATTCTTCTAGATAAAAAATATTTTATTCTATTGTATACACTAAAAAACTACCTTTTATCTTACTGCTTTGTTTGCATTATCACAGAAGGTCATGCTGTTTTTCTACCCCGTAGTAAACTACCATGGAGGAGAGTTGTTCCCCACATAGTAAGATGAAAGGCTGCAGACCAAATTCTGCCTGAAGATAAAACTTTAAAATTGGCTAGGATATCAAAGTGAAACAGATACACAGATGAAGAGAAAGATGAGCGAGAAAGAGAGAGTGACAGAGAACTCCAAGAAGTGAGCTTGTCTTTATTAAGTGAACACTACTTTGTCAATGGCTTCATTCTGAACATGGCTTGCTATTTCTTTTGTCAGTTATCAGACTTACATCATTCTAGTTTTGGGCAGTAATAGATGATATTTCAGATATAAATAGTATTTTTCATTGAGTTACTTAATATATTTGAAAACCTGTTGTGTGTTTTGAAGTATAAGACACCAGTCAGCAGTTTTTGTTCTTAACTGACCAGATAGTAAATATTTTCAGCCTTGTGGGTCATATAGTCTCCGTTTCAACTTCTCAACATTCTTGTATTGGGAAAACAGCCATGGATGATATGTAATTGAATGAGCATGACTGTGTTCCAACAAAATATTATTTATAAACTAAGTGTATGGTTCTTATTTTATTTATTTATTTATTTTTGAGCCAGAGTCCCACTCTATCGCCCAGACTGGAGGGCAGTGGCACGCTTCTGGCCACCACAGCCTTGACCCGCTGGGCTCCGTGATCCTTCCGCCTCAGCCTTCCAAGTAGCGGGAACTACAGACGCATGCTACCACACCCAGCTAATTTTTGATTTATTGTAGAGATGAGGTATCACCAAGTTGCCTGGGTTGGTCTCTAACCTGCTGACTCAGGCAATTCACTCGCTTCGGACTCCCAAAGTTCTGGGATTACAGACTGAGCCACCAAGCCTGGCCAGTGTATGATTCTTAAGACATAGTTTAACCACACTGGAAGGCATCATTATAATTCATCATCACTTAATTTTTCATCATTCCAATGTAATAGCATTCTTTCATTAAATTAAATATTACAAATATTTATTAGTTTTCTGTGTGTCTATTGGGTGAATTGTTTTAATTGGAATAGTTTTATGTAAATATTAATGCAAATATGGTTATTCATAATAAAATAATTACTTAGAACTTATGAGGTTTTTGAGAAATTGTTGCCATGCATAGCTTTATTTAAAAAGTGCAGTTATTTTTAAAAAGTCAAAAAACAGCAAATGTTGGTGAGGTTGCAGAGAAAAAGAAAAACTCATCACTGTTGGTGGGACTATAAATTAGTTCAGCCCCTGTGGAGAGCAGTTTGGAAATTTCTCAAAGAACTAAAAATAGATTTACAATTAGACCCCAAAATGCCACTACTGGGTATACACCCAAGGAAACATAAATCATTCAACCAAAAAGACACCTGCGCTCATATGTTTACCACAGCACTATTCACTATAGAAAAGACATGGAACTAACCTAGATGTTTATCAATGGTGGATTGGATAAAGAAAAAGAGGTACATACACAGTGTGGATTACTACACAGCCATGACAAAGAACAAAATTATACCCTATGTTACAATGTAGACACATCTGAAAGTCATTATTCTAAGCAAATTAACATAGAAGCAGAAAATTGAATACTGCATGTTTCTACTTATAAGTGGGAGCTAAACACTGTGTACACAGGAACATAAGAATGGGAACAACAGACACTAGGGACTCCTAAAGCAGGGAGTGATGGAAGGTGCAGGAGTCAAAAAACTACATAGTGGGTACCATATTCACTATTTGGGTGACAGGCTCAACAGAAGCCAAAATCTCATCATCAAAAATATACCCAAGCAACAAACCTGCACATGTTACTTCCAGAATTTAAAATAAAAGAAATTAAAAAACAAGTATATATGGAATTTTTAAAATTAGTGATGTTAACAATACAATTTAGCAATTTTATTGTTTTGTTCCTATATAGTATACATATTTTAAATTTCTAGTATCTCTTTAGGTTTAGAACTGGAACCAAAGACAATATGAAAGTAATTGTAAAAGAACAAAATAAACAAGCAAAAAGAAAAATAAGAAATAAAGAAAGGAATAGACAAGTCTCATACTAAAACATTAAAAAGTATCAAGTGGCCTATATGTATATATGCACAGCATTACTAGTAATTAAAAAATACAATGTGAACAGACATTTGTAAATAATCATATTGTCAAAAAGAGAAAAACAAAATCAGTCTTTTGACTGTTGGTGAGGATGTGAGAAAAATTTTTCAAGTTTTGCAGGACAATTTGACTAAATCTATGACTATTACAGATGTTTGCACTTTTGAGCTCAACACTATCCACTACTTGAAATTTATGCAAGTCAGTAAAATATGAATTGCCCCATTATTTGCAATAGTAAACATCTGGAATCAAACCAAATGCTGATCAATAGGTGCATGGTTAAAACAAATAAACAGCAGCAACATAAAATAATAATTATACAGTACAACCTGACAGCAGACTATTACCTAGTCATTTAAAAGAATAAAGAATATTCTATGTGCATGTACAGAGAGATGACCAAGACACTGGCAATTATGAAAGTAAGTTGCAGAACAATATGTAGAACATGATTCCATTTTTATTTTAAAGTAACTCATTAACATGAATATAGAAAAGTTGTAGACAATAAAAAATTGTTCAAATTTGAGTAAATTTTAAAATTTTACTGGCCTCAGTTTTAACCTCTGTTAAATTCTAGCTCAAAAATACTATGACTGTATCAAAATAAATACCTGAAAAAGCATGATTATGAAATAATTCTGAGTTATAACTAGTCATACAGCCCAATTAGAGTTGTATATGTAATATAAATGTAATGAACTAAACTAAGGGTAAGATGATAGAGCAGTTTTAAATTCACAAACATTATCTTATGTTTTCTTTGTTAAGAATTTAGAATCATCAGTAGTATTTGAAGAAAAATAGAATTACCTCCTTTGATATAACTGGTATCTATAATATTTGGAATGGTCCATATGAGAGTACAATACACACTGGGGATCTTATCAAAGGAGGTTACAGTAGTTAGATAACTTTAATATGAACAAAGACTTTGGTATGAGCCTTGGGAAAACTGGATTAGCTTGATGATGGAGTCAATGTGGAATGAGCTATGTATACTTACTAAGCAGTCTTTAAGTATTTTACCAGTCTGAATGCTATTGAGTGCAAAAAGAAAATAATATCTAATTCAAATAATTCAAGTGATAAGAATATGCATTTTCTCACACGCATGTTGTGCATTTTCAGGGTAAATTCATTCAATCTCAAACATATTTTAGTCAACTTCTCATGGTGACAAATGGCTGCTGCAATTAGCCCAATTAGAGTTGTATATATCCTCTCTTTGGCCAGGATGGTATTTCATGCTATAGCCTCAACCAATCATCGATCAAGGAAATGGGAATAATTTCAATCTTGAATATTAACATCAGAAGAAAGGGAAGTGATTACATTCCCTGGGAGCATGATAGTGCGGGCTTAAAAACAAAATCAAAGTTCTCAAAGAGGCAAATAAAATACGAAGGTGAAGAAAATATCTGTATGAAAAGTAACGAGTAGCATCTGTCACAGATATTAAAGGCTTTTATTCAGTGAATGGAAGATGTAGTCCAGGGATTAGATATCAGGGGAATTTTTTAGCTCAGATTTTTTATTCCCTTATTTAATGCATGATTTTTTATCCATTTGGGAAAATATCTCTTTAAATGTAAAAAAGATTAGTAAAAAGCTTATATATCATTTAGAGCAATAAACTGGGACTCAGGAGACCCAGATTTTATTATTCTACTCTGCTACTGAATTTTTGTATGACCCATGCTGTGTCTTTTTTCAGGAATTGTAATAGAAGTAAAATACTACCTATGTCCTACTTTGCAGAAGATAATATGAAATTTAAATAGGTAGAAAGTCTTTGTAAGTTTTAAGCTGCTTATGGGAATATACTATGTGAATAAAGTATCATTCTCATTTTTTTAATAGGGAGAAATAATTAAATAATTCTTGAACATTATCTTGGAGGGTAGTACACTGAAAATAATTCTAAGAACAGACTGACAATATTGGATTTAATATGCATAAAACTCCTGTTTGCTACCAAATTAGGTTAGGAATAATTAACATACAATAATAAATATTCCTGAGAAAAAAGACACGGCTATATTAATAGTAAGAACAGTCTGCTTTTGAAAACAGACTATATTTTACAAAGCCTCTGTGGCAGAGATTCAAAAAAAGGTTTGACTTGACGATAGTTTGGGCTAGAACCAAAAATCACCAGTAAGATATTTGTTCTCATACTTTAACACCTTTCAAATAAAATACCTATGGAATTTTTAAAAATCGAGATTCCCTAGGCATAATCCTGAGGTTCTGATTTAGTACATCTTGGAAGAGGCTCAGGAATTTGGATATTTAATAAGCACTCTATGTAATTCTGATGCATGTGGTAAGTGGGCCAAACTTTAAAGCATTTTAAATTCCTTCTCATTATTTTCTCCCATAAAGAAAATAGTACAGTCTTTACTGTGAAAATATGTTTACTTTAATATAGAAGCCATACTTAAGAAATATTTAAGATTTTGCAAGCTTTTCTTATAGTTAGAAGCCCACAACAATTTTTTTTTTTTTTTTTTTGAGTTGGCGTCTCACTCCGTCGCCCAGACTGGAGTGCAGTGGCCGCTTCAGGCCACCGCAGCCTCGACCTGCTGGGCTCCGGCGATCCTTCCACCTCAGCCTTCCGAGTAGCCGGAAATACAGGTGCGCGCTACCAGGCCCGGTTAATTTTTTGATTTATTGTAGAGATGAGGTCTCGCCTGCCCAGGCGGGTCTGGAACCCGCGGGCTCAGGCAATTCACTCACCTCAGCCTCCCAAGGCGCGGGATTACAGGCTGAACCACCGAGCCCGGCTCCACAATAATTTTATAACTAAAGATCCTTTTGAAGTTGTGACAGAAATAGGGAATATTTGAATATTTGCAATGTTCTAATTTGGCCATAGTCATGATAAGAGAAAATAAATTATTTCAAAATAAGAAATACAATGATTCTTAAAAGCCTATTTAGAACTCATCCTATAGAAATTTATGGAAATTCTACTTTTAGTTCCAGTGATATTATGATTTTTTAAATAATAAAACCTGAATCCTGAGTTATTTCTCTTCTCTCGCTACAACTGTTCCACATATTTTATTACTTAAGCCATTAAATCTTACTTTGTATAATCCTACATTGATCTTATATTTGCTATTTTACGAAAACAAGCCTAGAACAAACCTAAAACAAACTTAATCACCACTCTAGCCACATCTTGGCAGGACACCTGTCCACCATTATTGCTTCAGGCATTTCTATATAAAGTGCCCTTTATCTCTCCTTATCGCTCACCATTTTTACATCAGGGGCCCCAAACCCCTGGGCCATGGACAGGTATTGGTCCATGGGTTTTTAGGAGCTGGGCCACACAGTAGGAGGTGAACAGTGGGCGAGCAAGCAAAGTTTCATCTGTATTTACAGCTGCTCCCCATTGCTCACACTACTGCCTGAACTCCATCTTAGGTCAGATCAGCAGCTGCATTAGATTATCATAGGAGCGTGAGTCCTGTTGTGAACTGCACATGTGAGGGATCTAGGTTGCACGCTCCTTATGAGAATCCAGTGCCTGGTTATCTGAGATGGAGCTGAGGCCTTGATGCTAGTGCTGGGTAGTGACTGTAATACAGATTGACGTTTGCAGTGAGGTTTGACTGCACAGAGACCATAATAAATCAATTGCTTGCAAACTCATATCAAAACTCTATCAGTGAGTGGCAAGTAAGTTGATATATTTCAATTGTATGGCTGCATCTGGTGGCAGGCTTTAAGTCAGAATCCAACACTTATTTTAGTCCACCTGTGGCCCACCCATTATTTTATTTACCACTTCCATCCATTTCTCTTTTTTTATTGTGAGTTTTAAAATTATTTTATTATATATCACAATGTAATAATAGTAGAAATAAAGTGCACAATAAATGTCATGCACTTGAATCATCCCAAAACCATCTTCCCAACCAGTAAGTGAAAAAATTGTCTTTCATTAAAACCAGTTCCTGATGCCAAAACGGTTGGGGACTGCTGTCTTACAGTATATACTCCTTTGGATTGATTGTGGCTGATGATAATTATAACATGAGTGCCTTCTCATGAGTCATAGCTTGACCAAATTTAGTGCTTTGTTCAGTGCCAGGAAAGCCAAAGATTTGGGTAAGATATGAAAACATCACCTGAACAAATAGAAAGTGCACCTAAGTAGTTTCAGACTGTGACTAGCCTCGGCCATCTGTAGAGATTAATCAGTTTGTCTTTCCTTTTGTTTTGTTTAGCTTTCTCTGTCCTTGCAAATGTAGATCTATTAATTACGTGCCCATTTCCCTGAAGGATGATAGTATCAGAATTGGTCCTAATTTCTTTCTTTTTTTTTTTTTTGAGTTGGAGTTTCACTCCGTCGTCCAGACTGGAGTGCAGTGGCTGCTCCCAGCCACCGCAGCCTCAACTTGCTGGGCTCCAGCGATCCTTCCACCTCAGCCTTCAAGTAGCTGGAACTACAGGCGTGCGCTACCACGCCCGGCTAATTTTTTGATTTATTGTAGAGATGAGGTCTCATCAAGTTGCCCCGGTGGGTCACGAAACCACGGGCTCAGGCAATCCACTCACCTCAGCCTACCAAAGCACGGGATTACAGACTGAGCCACCGAGTCCGACTGGTCCTAATTTCTAACTGCCTTATTCCTAAGGTCAACTCAACTGGAACATTAGCCTACTTTTTATTGCTTTATCTTGCTTAGTGAAAGAAAGCTTATCAAAACTGAAACAAAATTTGAAAATTACTTTTTAGTATAGAGTTTTATTTATTTTCTTCATTCAAAAGAGAAAATTACAAACGTAAACATTTTTGCCATTCTTGCCAATATTTTTTTCTAAAAATTGTGGCATTTGTTTTAAAGAAATTTCACCAAACACGTATTTACAGATGACCAAATATTTTCTCTGTTTAATGAACAACTCCAGAAGTTTTATCTTTTACTCTTTCTTGTTTTGATTATAAGAGAGTGTGTCTGTCTGTCTTCCATAGTATGAACTAACATATCTCAGTGTCAAGTTCACTTAATTTTATCCTGTGTGTAATCCAAATAATTCACCATCTGTATCATTTCAAGTAAATCCTAGATTGGTAGGAAAAATCTACACATACATAACAGCTATTATTTACCCATTTCTTTTGCCAAGAATACAGAAAAAGTTTTTTAAGAAAGAAGATCATAGAAAAAGAGAAATATATATATAGACACATATATTTACCTATACACATATATATGTACATACACAAATTCATATAATTGCCTATATATAATATGGGTTATGCACAGTGAGAAGAGTCAGAAGGCAAGGCAGCATGAATTAAGTAGAACAACAATATTTATCAAGTGAGCAGAAGAGAAGGCATCAATGAAAGAAATGGAAAATAAATATTTAAAGAAATAAAAGAACCAGGAAAAGACTAAAAAAAGGAAAAGCAGTCGATGTAAAATGCTGCAGGGTCTCAGTAATATAAAGTGTGAAAACAAGACATTAACTTTGGCATCAACAGTACTTTAGCAACCTGAGTGATATAAATTTATCTTTATGGGTATGAATGAGATTCATTTATATTGCCAAAGACGCTACCTCTGGTAATTCATAAAGGCTTTTTCAAAATTCATTTAAAGTTTTCTTCTTTTTGTAAAGTCAGATGAATTAAAACATAAATAGCCCATACTACATATTACTAACACATTGAAGGTTCAGCCTCAGATGAAATTCTCCTCTGATTTAACTTGATAGAAAAATGATTTTAAAATGTCAATGTTTTTTGTCTTTACTGTTATTTGTTAATCTATACATGGTACTCAAAATTGTTTAGAAAGCGTTCAGCAGACCTGGCCAATGCTAGGTACCTGATGAAGAATGGTGACAGTCATCTTTCAATTTATTCTTTTATCTAGACAAGAAGATCCTTTGTTAGCAACCTTGGCTGCTTTTCTATCCTTTTTTCCATGCTTTTGTGTTAAAAGTTGAGTTTACCTAGAAATGTTCACTTCGAGAGACTGTATAACTTCTGTTTATTATTATTTTTTACATTAAGCAATTTATTTTATTGTATGTTTTGTTTTTAGGTTGAGTTTATAATTTTATAATCTTAAATATCTAACAGAGATAATATAAGTTCGTTTGAGAACCAAGGTAGAAAAAGTTGTATGTTTGCATTATATTTAATGTTGACAATTCTGAAGACATGCCTGTCTTATTAAACCAACAATTATACACTAGCTTTGTTTACCAAAGATTATCCCGGTCAAATAAATTTGAAAAATGTTTGAGTCAGATATTATATTTCTTTTCTTTTCTTTTCTTTTTTTTACATTTTCTTTAGCTTTTTTTTTTTTTTTAAATAGAGTTGTGTCACAATTCAGGATTAGATATACAAGTGGTCATTGTACAGGTAAAGTTGGAGCTTCTCTTTGGTTCTCCCTTCGCCTGGTTTGAGATCAGGTACCCTTATTAATGTTATGGTCCCTCCCCACCCCCCAGCAGTATCCCGCTACTGCCAACTTCTAACTGTAATAAAGGGGTGGGAGAATTGGCATTTGTGCAAACCATGATAATGCTGCTGATCTGGTCTTTTAAGAAGTGGTTCAACCACTCCAGTAATAATATAGTTTCTTATTGCTTTATACACTTACTTCAAAGTAGAATTTGGCCTGTGTAAGGCTTTATTTGGTTATTACCATTAACTTGAAACCATGCAGACCTTTTCTCTATTTGCCCTACTTACTTTAAAAGTCAGCTGGGGTCGGTGGCTCAGTCTGTAATCCCACGCTTTGGGAGGCTGAGGTGAGTGGATTGCCTGAGCCCGCGGGTTCGAGACCCGCCTGGGCAACTTGGTGAGACCGCATCTCTACAATAAATCAAAAATTAGCCGGGTGTGGTAGCGCGCGCCTGTAGTTCCAGCTACTTGGAAGGCTGAGGTGGAAGGATCGCCGGAGCCCAGCAGGTCGAGGCTGCAGTGGCCCCGGGAGCGGCCACTGCACTCCAGTCTGGGCAACAGAGTGAGACTCCAATTCAAAAAATAAAAAAATTAAAAAAAAAAGAAGTCAAGTGGCCTTCTAAAAGTAAAAGGTGTTATTATTTTTATGTAATATTTCAATGAGTATTTGTTCATTTTATTCAAATTTGATAAGTATGCAAGCATTGAGAACCAAAAAATAAAACACTTTAAATTTTGAAGAAAAATGTATAGCAGTAATCAAAAGGCAAAATTAGAGTATAATACCTTATTAAAGTGAGGATACATTTATACTTTTATATTGCTCATATAACAAAAATGTATAGACTGTCTTTTGAAGTTAATTGTGGTGACATATTAATTACTAAGATTAGTCTACTAATCAAGCTATCAAATTTGAATTTTATTTTGTTAAAAACTTTATGTAACTAAATTATTCAGGGAATACTTTAATGGTATCTGTGAGTGACTAGCCAGGATGACAAATTAGAATGGTACCTATGCTATTTTTCTCTGCTCTCCAAGATCACTTTGTATTCAAAGAACTGTTAACAGGGGTCTGAAAATCTGGTGACCAGATAACCTAATAATCTCAAGAATTAGTAGGAAAGAGCAAAATATATATCAAAGAGAGCCAGTCCAAGTGATAACTCTGATGGTAATAAACATAAAAGGGGCAAAAAAAAAAAACCCCAACAACTTTAATTATCTTTTCTAAAAAGCCACTCTGATTGTACATCAATATACTTAATAAAATTCTGAAATAATATTTGATATTTTATCTAAATGGTATAGTTTAAATCATGCCATTTCTAAGAGCTTGCTTGAACCAATATTTAACACAATGAAAGCAAAGATCTTTTTCTAACACCTCTTAGTTCATGCAGGTTTATTTTTGCAACATGGATGAAGACGGGAAATCCATAGAAGGAGAAAATGGGGAGGAAATGGCAAGAACTTTTCAAAAGCTTCCTGCTGTCTTTTTGTGTGGCTTGTCCTTGATTGCTGCCATTGACTTTAAATAATGTGTTACTCATCCATTTACTCTGTTTCCTTGCATCTTGTGCTGAAAGCCAGACTTTAAAATAAGAATAGCCAGCTTTCAGGACAGGGGAAAAAAATAATAAAACGACTCTCTCTGCTTGTAGTTCGAAAGGGATTTGAACCTGTCAGACTGCTGTGAGACAAATTCTGAAAGGAATGCAAAACACTATAAAAAAATCATTTCTAACCAAGAATAACTCCTTCAGGGAAGGGGAACTTAAGAGATACAACTTTGAAAAAGAAAATAGCGTATTATTTTTTTAAAAGGCTGTGAAAAGATATTGTTTTATTGCATGTTTACTATAGGGTCCCGCTAGTGTAAATGAGTTTAAAATTACCATAGAATAAAAAATAATAAATCTTTTTAAAAACTCTGATAAGGTTTGATATTCAAATAAATGTAATAATTTATTTAGTGAATAAAATAATTTACATCAGGGCTAACAAATTACAGAACTCAGGCCAAATTCAGCCCAATTTCTGTTTTTGTATAGGCCTCAAATCAAGAACTGTACACAGCTAAACATTTATAATGGATTTGATAATAGGGAACAACAACTTTTAATGCCAAGTAAGCAGATTTATCTACGCACAAAAATTTAATTATACTTATTAGATTTTCATGAGAAAAAAGTCCTCAATTATTATATTTTAAATTTCATCAATACAAATGTTGGAGAAATTTATCTTTTTTGTCAATGTAGCCTCATGGCCCACAAAACATAGTTATTTACTGTTACTCAAGTATTCTAGAATACATTAGTTACCCATGTTAGTTTAAAAAACTAGAATAATTATATACAATAAGTTTTTATTATTACAAAAACTAACTTGAATAAAATATGAAACCATGCTCTGATTTTAAAGTTGCCAATAATTGTAGAGACTGAGGTTTTCTAAAACGTATGTCTTTAGAAGGAGTCTTCCAACACAGCATATATTACACATGAATAGCGTTTTTTTCTAAGAAAGAACATGAAGAACCATTAGAAAACATTTTTTCTTTTTTTCTACTATTCTTTTCATTAGCCAGTATTCTAGCTAGGTAAGCTATGGAGTACTACAAGAGATTATAAACTAATGATTCTGATTCCTTTTATTTACATCTTATCTTTTCTTTTTTTGTTTTAAAGATGTGGGGTATAATACAGCATTAGGTGTACAAATGTTCATTATGTAGGTAACCTTGTTGATGAGGTGTGCGCCCCCCTCCCCCGGCAGATTCCCACTACTGCTAATCCTTTTCTTATAGTATTATGATAATTGTTCAAGGTCTGCTTATGAGTGAGAACATG
>CAUYQG010103502.1:0-32352 GCA_963574415.1 Tarsius wallacei
TGGAATCTGTCCGTGCAGTGGGGTTGTAGATTTACTCCCTCAAATACAATGAGGTTAACAGAGGGAGGAGAATGAAGTAGACAGTGGGGGAAGAGGGTGGTGGAGAGAGAGAGGAGAAGAGGGGAAACAGTCGAGTGTACCAACAAATGGAGAGAGGGACCTAAACTGAAACAGATAAAAACAGTAGACCACAGCTACAGACTACCCAACTCCCATACAAAAAAAAAACCTAAAACATACAATGATGCTAACATACAAGCTAACCAACCACCTTATTGGTGTGCTGTTCCTCTATACAAAGATATGGTTACAGAGCGGAGAAAAGAGAAGAAAAGGAAAAATAAAAACAAGAGAAAAAAAGGGGGAACAAAACAGTAGGAATAGAATCAAGTCATTAAACTAACAGAACCAATCAAGCACACTCTGAGACTTTTCGTTTAAGTCCAATGTCCTTTCAGCTCTGATTTCTAGCTATCTTCTCAGGCTGGTAAATTTGTTCACAGTTAGAGTCAGTTGCCTCTGGCCTGCTGTGAAGGGCAGTTCAGGTCAGCACCCAGTTCACCACTAGCCAGTTCACCACTCAAATCTGGCCTGTGTCTGTTTTTCAAGCTTGTTTATCCCATTTCAGCGTTGTTGCCTTGAATTGCCACAGGTGGTGCTATCTCGCCGCTCCAGATGGTCTTTATCTCAGCCGCTGGTCCCAAAGGGGATGGAGCCGGACTCCCAGGATGGGAGCTTGCCTTGGGGCACACGGAAGGAGACCCACGGCCTGGCAGGACGTCACAGTGGCAGTGTGGAGACAGCAGCGATCTCAGCAGATCTTGCTTGCAGGGGCTTCAAGGTCTGAAGTCGTGGATCGCCTCAGGCACGGGTGGCGCGACGTGTAATGGCTGCCATGGAGGCAGCCAGCTGGTTGCTGCTCCGTCTGTGGTTTCCGGGGCTGTCCAGACTGCTGTGATGCTTTTGCGGTGGCGACGGCTGAGCTCCATGTGAACAGCAGTCTGCCAATGATGGGATCTGCAGCCACCGGGGAGAGAACCAGAGACCTTCTGCATTCTCCTTTGTGAAGGGTCTTATACCCAGTCTGCCCCATCACCATCTTCTCCCTCTCGTGTTATTTATTTTTATTCCACTGTGGTCTGAGGAGGTGCATGGCAGTATTTCAATCCTGTGAAATTTGTTTATGCTTGATTTATGGCTGAAAATGTGGTCAATCTTGGAACACATTCCATGTAGTGATGAGTAAAATGTATATTTCATGGTTGATGAGTGGAGTGTTCTGTAGGTAACTACTAAGTCCACTTGGTGAAGCATCAAGTTGAGGTTCTGGATCTCTTTGTTGATTTTTTTGCCTCAATGATCTATCTAGGGTTGTTGGAGGGGTATTTAAAACTCTACCTATACCCAGGCTTGGTGGCTCAGCCTGTAATCCTGTGCTTTGGGAGACTGAGGAGAGTGGATTGCCTGAGCCCGTGGGTTCGAGACCCACCTGGGCAACTTGGCGAGACCTCATCTCTACAATAAATCAAAAATCAGCTGGACATGGTAGCGCATGCCTGTAATTCCGGCTACTCGGAAGGCTGAGATGGAAGGATCACCGGAGCCCAGCAGGTCGAGGCTGTTGGGGGCCGGGAGAGGCCACTGCACTCCAGCCTGGGCAACAGAGTGATACTCTGACTCAAAAAAAAAAAAAAACTCCACCTATGATAGTGTTAGAGTCGATACCTTATTTTAGTTTACTTGGCAGCTGCTTTGTTAAAGCTGGTGCTACTGTGTTGGATGAATATATATTTAGGCTGGATATTTCTTGTTGATGGAGCAAACTTTTTATCATTATGGAGTGTCCTTCTGTATCCTTTTAAATTTTTGATAGCTTAAAAATTGTTTTGTCTAATATGTTTGCTACTCCTGCCTTCTTTTGTGATCTGTTTACCTGAAAGTTTGTTTTCCATCCTCTAACATTGAATTTGTGGCATGTTTGTGGTGAGATGAGTTTCCTGAAGACAGCAAATTACTGGGACTTTTTTTTTAAATCCAGTTTTCCATTCTATGTCTTTTCAGTGGTGCATTTAGTCCATTCATGTTCAGAATGAGTATTGAAATGCAAGAGTTTTTCCCCATTATAATGCTCTTATAAGGCTGTTTTGTTTTCATTTTGCCTTTGTGTTCATATATGTGTGCATTTTCAATTTTGCTGGTATGCTGTGTGTCCAATTGCTTCTGTGTTTGTTTGTGATCTTGTGAAATATATGGTCTTTCTTTTATTACTTTTTTCTTCTATGCACAGCACCTTTTTAAGCATCTCCTGCAGAGCTGGTTTCAAGGAGGAAGATTTTCATTCTCCCTTGCTGATGAAGCTTAGCTTGGCTGGGTAGAAAATTCTTGGTTGAAATTGTTTATATTTGAGAACATTAAAGATTGGGATCCAATTCCTTCTGGCCTGTACTGTTCCTGCAGATAAGTCTGCAGCAATTCTGATTGATCTCCCCCAGTAAGTAAAGTAGTCTGAGGTTTTGCCTTGCTGCCTTTAGGATTTTTTTCTATTCTTTTCTTTCTTTTCTTTTTCTTTTTTCTTTTTTCTTTTTTTGAGTTGGTGTCTTACTCTGACACCTAGGCTAGAATGCAATGGCAGGCTCATGGCCACACCAGTGTTGACCTTCTGGACTCCAGTGATCCTTCCACCTCAGCCTTCCAAGTAGCCAGAGCTATAGGTGTGTGCTATCACGCCCGGCTAATTTTTAATTTATTGTAGAGAGGAGGTCTTGCCAAGTTGTCCAAGATGGTCCCAACCCCATATTCTCAGGCAATCCATTTGCCACTGTCTCCCAAAGTGCTGGGATTACAGACTGAGCCACTGAGCCTGACCTAATTATTTTCTTTTGTACATACTTTGTGTAGGCAAATAACTATATGTCAAGTGGTTGATCGTTTCATGAGATGTCCTGCAGGGCTACTGTGACTCTCTTGTGTTTGCATAGTAATCTCTGGTCAGATGAAGGAAGTTTTACTGAATGACCTCACAGAATGTTTGTTCCAAGGTATTTTATGTTTCTGTTTCTATTTCTGGTATTCCAATCAGATGTAGATATGGTTACTTGAAAAAATAGAACACCTCTGGAGAGTTAATCCTTTCTTCGTAGTTTTTTTGTATACTTTAAAATTTTTATTTTAAATTTGAAGTGTACAATTCAGGATTAGTTATACAAATGGTCATTGTGTAAGTGAAGTTGGGACCTCACTTTGATCCCTATTTCACCTGGTTTGAGATTAGGTACCCTTATTGAAGGGGTATAACCCCCCTTATCTCTGGAAGTGTCCCTCCACTGCCAATCCCTTTCTTATAATATTATATAATTGCTCAGGGTCTGCTTATGAGTGAGAACATGTGATATTCAGTTCTTGGTTTCTGTGATGGATCATTCCATATTATTTCTAAGTCTATCCAAGTTGCCATGAAGTTCATGGTTTTGTCTTTTTTTTTATCCAGTTCTCTTTTAATGGGCAACACAATTGGGTCCATGATTTTACTATTGTGAATAATGCTGCAATAAACATGCATATGCAGGTATCTTTTTCATAGAGTGATTTAAGTTCCTCTGGGTATATTCCCAGAACGGGGATTGCAGGGTTGGATGGAAGATCAATTTTAGATCTTTTAAGAACCACCAAACTGTTTTTGACAGAGGTTGAACTAGTTTACACCCCCACCAACAGTGTAGAAGCAGTCCCTTTTCCCCACATCCTCAGCATCTGTTGTTTTTTGAGTTACTGATGATGCC
The DNA here is from genome assembly GCA_963574415.1 of Tarsius wallacei. NCBI lineage: Eukaryota > Metazoa > Chordata > Mammalia > Primates > Tarsiidae > Tarsius > Tarsius wallacei. The sequence continues at coordinate 3,780 of CAUYQG010103502.1, forward strand.
ATCCTGACTGGAGTAAAGTGGTATCTCAGTGGGATTTTAATTTGCATTCCTTTGATTATTAGTGAGGCTGAGCATTTTTTCATATATCTGTTGGCTGCTTATACGTTTTCTTTTGAGAAATGTCTGTTCATATCTTTTGCCCACTTTGTAATAGGACTGAGTGGTTTTTGTTTGTTTGCTTTGTTTTTTTCTTTTTGACACATTTGAGTTTCTTGTAGATCCTGAATAATAGACCTTTGTCAGATATACATTTGGCAAATACTTTTTCCCATTCTGTGAGCTCTCTTCCCACTCTCTTGATAATCTCTTTTGCTTTGCAGAAGCTTTACAGTTCGATGAGGTCCTATTTGTCTACCTTATCTTTTATGGCATGGGCACTTGGGGTTTGGTTTCCAGTTACAATTTCCATAAGGATGTCTGTCACATTTTCTAAGGTTCTTATAGCTTGAGGTTTTGCATTTAGGTCTTTGATCCATTCAAAGTTGATTTTTTGTATGATGATAGGAAGGTGTATTATTTAAATCTGCTGCATGTGATTAGTCATTATTTCCAGCACAATTTATTGAATAGGTTCACCTCTTCCCAATGGTTGTTAGTGGAGACATTGTGAAAGATGAGTGGGTTGAGAAATTGAGATTTTTGTTTCCAGAATCTCTATTCTATTGGTCTGTCTGCCTGTTCCTGTAACAATACTATGCTGTTTTGATTATTGTAATCCTATAATAAAGTTCAAAGTCGGGAAGTGTGACACTTCCCACTTTGTTTATTTCATGAGGATTGTTTTGGCTATTTGTGGTTTTTTTGTGTTTCCATATAACTTTCTGAATTGTTTTTTCCAGGTCTGTGAACAATAATATTGTTGATTTAATGGGTATTGTGTTAAATCTTTCGATTGTCTTGGATAGGATGGTCATCTTAACAATGTCGATATTCTTTCAATCCATGGGCATGGGATATTTTTTCATTTGTTTGTGTCATCTTCGATTTCTTTGAATGGTGTTTTATAGTTTTCGTTGTAAAGGTCTTTTACTTATCTGGTAAGAAAGATGCCAAGGTACATCATTTTTTTTTATGGCTACAGTGAGTGGGATTGTGCTTTTTACTTGGGTTTCTGTTTGAATGTTGTTGGTGTATAAGAATGCAACTGTCTTTTGTTCGTATATTTTATACCTTGAGACTTTGACAAAGTCCATTATCTGTGCAAGGATGTTTTTGACAGATTCTCTTGGGTTTCCAAGGTATAGGATCGTGTCTTGTGCAATGAGGGATATTTTAATTTGCTCTTTTCCTATTTGGATACCCCTGATTTCCTTCTCTTGTCTGTTGAACAGATTTGGTGAAAGTGGGCAACCTTGTCTTGTTCTGATTTTCAGAGGAAATGGTTCAAATATCTGTCTGTTTAGCAGTATGTTGGCTGAGGACTTTTCAAAGATGGCTCTTACTATTTTGAGGCATGTTCCGTTTATGCCTAGGTGTTCAAGAGTTTTTATTATGAAGAGATGCTGGATTTCATCAAAAGTTTTTTCTGTACCTAATAATATTATATGGTTCTTGTTTTTACATCTATTGTTGTATTTAATTGAAATTATGGTCTTGTGGATCTCAAACCATTCCTGCATCCAGGGGATGAAGTCCACTTGATCATGGTGGATGATTTTTGAGATATGATGTTGGATCTGGTTTGCTAGAATCTTGTTGAGAATTTTTGCATCTATCAAGGATATTGGCTTCTAGTTATCTTTCATTGTTGGACCTTTCCCCAGTTTGGGTATCAATGTAATCTTAGGTTCAGAAAATGATTTGGGAAGAGTTCCATCTTTCTCAATTGCCTGGAATACTTTCTTTCTTTTTTTAATTTTTAAATTTTAATATGTGAGGTACAATTCAAGGTTTGATATACAAATGTTCATTGTGCTGACTTGTCACTGGGGTGTGCTGCTCCCCTCCCCTGACAGTTTTCCACTACTGCCAATCCCTCACCCCCTTGGCAGTTTCCCACTACTGCCAATCCTTTTCTTATAGTATTATGATAATTGTTCAAGATCCACTTATGAATGAAGACATGTGCTACTCGGTTTTTTGTTTCTGTAATAGATTGCTCAGTATTAAGTCCATCCAAGTTGCTTCAAAGTTCATTATTTTGCCCTTGTTTATGACTGCATAATATTCCATCATATATATGTGCCACTTTTTTTTAAAAATCCAGTCCTCTTTCAATGGGCAGCATGGTTAGTTCCATGATTTTGCTATTGTGAATAATGCTGCAATAAACAAGTATGTGCAGGTATCTTTTTCATAGAGTGATTTGACTTCCTTTGTGTATATTCTAAGCAGAAGGATTGTGGAGTCATATAGAAGATCAATTTTATAGATTTTAGGAATCATCAAACTGTTTTCCACAGAGGTTGTACTAGTTTACACTCCCACCAACAGTATAGACATGTTCCCTTTTCCCTGCATCCTTTCCAGCATCTGTTGTTTTTTGAATTATTGATAATAGCCCTCATGACTGGAGTTAGATGGTATCTCAGTGTGGTTTTAATTTGCATTTCTTTGATGACTAGTAAAGAAAAGCATTTTTCATGCATCTGTTGGCTGCTTGTATGTCTTTTTTTGAAAAATGTCTATTCATATCTTTAGCCCACTTTGTAATGGGGCTGTTTGTTTTTTTCTTCCATCACTTTTGAGTTTATTTTAGATCCTAGTTGTTAGACCTTTGTAAGATACACAGTTGGCAAATATTTTTTCCCAGTCTGTGGGTTGTCTCCCCGTTCTCTTGATGGTTCCTTGGCTTTGCAGAAGCTTGTCTGATGAGGTCTCAATTGTCCATGTTATGTCTTATGGCACGGGCACTTGAGATTTTGATCAGGAATTGGTTGCCAGTTCCAGTTTTCATAAGGATGCCTCCCACATTTTCTAAGGTTCTTATAGTTTGAGGCTTTACGTTTAGGTCTTTGACTCATTTAGAGTTGATTTTTGTGTGTGGTGATAGGGAGGGGTCTTGTTTTAATCTTCTTCATTTGGTCAGTCAGTTTTCTCAGCACCATTTATTGAATAGGTTCTCCTTTCCCCAGTAGTTTATGGAGGAGGCTTTGTTGAAAATAAGTTTATTGAGAAATTGAGGTTTTTGTTTCCAGAATCCCTATCTTATTCCATTGGTCTATATACCTATTCTTGTACCAATATCTGGCTATTTTGATTATTATAGCTTTATAATGAAGTTTAAAGTCTGGGAGTGTGATACCTCCCACTTTTATTTTTTGAGGATTGTTTTGGCTATTTGTAGTTGTTTATGTTTCCATATGAATTCCTGTATTGTCATTTCCAGGTGTGAGAAAAATGCTGCTGGCAATTTGATAGATATTGCATTAAATCTGTAGACTGCCTTGGATAGGATGGACATCTTAACAATGTCGATTCTTCTAATCCATGAGCAAGGCATATTTTTCCATTTGTTTGTATCATCATTGAATTCTTTGAGCAGTGTTTGTACTTTTCATTGTAAAGGTCTTTCATTTATTTTGTTAGGAAGATGACAAAGTATTTTTTTTGTGGTTATTGTGAATGGGATTGTGCTTTTTATTCAGATTTCTGTTTATTGTTGATGTATAGGAATGCAACTGTCTTTTGCACATTTATTTTGTACCCTGAGACTTTGTCAATGTTCTTTATCAGTACAAGGAGTTTTTTGACAGATTCTCTTTTGACAGTTTTCAAGGTATCTGGCCTTTCTCTTTCTGCCTCTAGGATTTTTTATTTTATTCCTGCATTGTGTAAGTAAATTACGATGTGTCTTGTCTAGTAGTTGGTCTTCTCATTTTAGGTCTTGCAGGGTTTCTCTGAATGTCTTGTTTTGAATGATCACATCTCTGATAAGATGAAGGAAGTTTTCTTGGATAATTTCATGGAATGTTTGTTTCAGGGTGGTCTCTGTCTCTCTATCTGCCTCAGGGATTCCAAATAAGCTTTGGCTTGGCTTTTTGATATAATCAGTCATCTATTTGAGACTTTTTTCTGTCTTTTTAATCTTCTTTTCTATGTTTTTAATAGTTTGAGTTAGTTCTTATTTTGGTCCTAAATCTCTGAGATTCTTTCTTCTGCTAGGTTAATTCTGCTTTCCATGCTTATCAGTTTGTTATTTATTTCATTCACTGTATTCTTTATTGTCACAATCTCATTTATCAACTTCTTCATTCTTTCTTCTTGTCTATGCTCATTTCTATTTATTCTGTCTATTAATATCTTGATATGTGTGTTTGTGGTTGGTGACCAGTCATTCTTGGGGCTCTTCATTGTTTGAGTTCCAAAGTCTGTATTCTCCGTTGCTCTCTTCCCAAGGGTCTGGATGGAATCTGTGTTCTTCTATTGGTTCTTCTTCATTTGTGAAGGTTTTCCTCCCTCCTTTTTCCCTTTGTTTAATTCTGTTGTTCAGTGATGAGGGAATAGCTTTCCCTTCTGTTTGTTCATTCCACTTTTCTTCCTTATGTAGATCCTCTGGATTTCTTCAGTTTTGAAGCTGGACTATGGTTGGATGTTTGTGCTTTTTGCAGTTTTGAGATTTTATTAATGGGAGAGCTGTGGTTCAGAAGCTATCAGCAGATCCTAGTATCCACTGACGTGTGTGAGTGCCCCATGGAACCCACTTCACCCTGTCTTATAATCTGCTCATGCATTGGGGGTGTATGTTTGTCCCCTGAAAACAAAATGAGATAATAAAAAAGAAAAAAACAGAAAAAGGAAGGAGGGAGATGAAAGAAAGATGAAGAGAGAGAAAAAGAAGACAAGAAAAAGAAGAAAAAACAGACAGGCACACCAACAAACCAATAAACAAAGAAACAAACAGTAACAGAAAAAACAAAAAACATACAAACAAACATTAAAAACACTGTTAGCTGGTCTTGGTGGCTCAGCCTGTAATCCCACACTTTGGGAGGCTGAGGTGAGTGAATTGCCTGAGCCCGCGGGTTTGAGACCTGCCTGGGCAACTTGGCAAGACCTCATCTCTACAATAAACCAAAAAATTAGCCAGGCATGGTAGTACACACCTGTAGTTCCAGCTACTTGGAAGGCTGAGGCACGAGGATCACTGGACCCCAGCAGGTTGAGGCTGTGGTGGCCGAGAGCATGTCACTGCACTCCAGTCTGGGCGACAGAGTGAGACTCCAACTCAAAAAAAAAACAAAACAAAACACTGTTGATGTACTCGCCCTCAAAAGTACCCACACACAAGCAGAATATCTATAAAACAACAATAAAATAACAAAAACAAAGCAAGTACAAAAATGTAAATAAAAACAGAAAGAAAGAGAAAAAAAAAGAGTTCCATCTATGGCCATTTCTGGAACTTCAGACTCCTTTGCCAAACACTATTGCTGCTTTTGGCTACTGCCACTTTTGACTGCCACTGCATGAGGGCGGGAGCAGCTCTGCTCTCCAACCCATCCCCTCTGCTTTCAGTGCAAGCTGAGCTTGATCAGCGTGGGTCAGACACCCCACAGACTGCTGTGGGAGGAGGGTGAATCAGATCTGGACTCACCCAACTCATCTGCTAGCTGCTGCTGCCAAGTCTGTGCCTGGTCCAGCATGGGGAAGGGGTGTCTGTTTCTGTGTCTAAAGATTGATCACAGAGGGCTGCAGAGATAGCCTCTGGGTCTCAGGTTGGAGGCTAGACAGAGCTAGGTGAGGCAACACAGGTCTCTACTCGGTCTTGGGACAGAGAAAATAGTGGCAGTTGGTGTTTCCTCACTGGTGGAAGAGCTCAGTTTCAGATTTCCTTGCCATACCCTCTCCACAGTTCCTGCTACTAGTGCCTGTCCTGTTGCCAGAGGTGGAGGCATGGACCAGGAGCCAGGTGCTGAGGAGCAGCTGATTGCTGCTGCCTCCTCCCAATATACCTCCAAGAATGGCAGATGATCTTGTTCATAGGGGTTTCCAAACTCAGGGCAGCGGTGGCCTGCAGTCACCTTCAGAGGAGAGCCCTGGGTGCTTGTACCTGAGTTTCCCTCAGACAGACTTTCACTTACCCACTCACATAGACAGTCTTTATGGACAATCACTTTTGCAGAGACTCTCACACTCTGACCAGTTCTGTCACCATTTTGCCTCAGATTCTGGTTTTTGTTTTGATTTGTTTTTTTCCATATTTTTAATAGATTGGGTTAATTCCATATTTTGGTCTTCCAGCTTTGATATTTTCTTCTGCTTGACCAATTCTGCTTCCCATGCTTGTCAATTTATTTCTTGGATGCAGTTCTTTTTTTCTGTTATTTCTATGTATGCTTTCTTGAGTTGATCCAGGTCTATTGCAATTTTATTTAGTTTCAGTCCTTGCATTTCTTGATTTTTATTCATTCTATCCAATATTTCTCTAATCTTTTAAGTACCTTCTGGATACTGTCATTCTCAGACATAGCCAATATTTGTGCCCCAGTAGCTGTTTTTTTTAGCAATGACTCTTTGCTGGGGCCCTGATGGTTACCAGAAGTTCCTCATTGGTTTCTCTTCATTTGCAGCAGTTCTCTAGTCTTTCTCTTTAATTTCTTTGCTCAGTGGAAAATGGAGAAGCAGTCACTTCTGATATTTGCTCTACCTTTTGTTCTTCCTTGAGTAAGGGCTCTGGGTTTGGGTGGATGGGGGTAGGATGTTGTGCTGTCCCTTTATAATTTTGAGCACTTACTTGAGGATGGGGATGTCACAATGATTCAGAACCTATTGGTAAGTCATAATGTTTGCTATCTGGTGAATGGGCCAGCTGGGATTTGCTCTCCTTCTCTGTACAATATGACCTTATAATGGGTATGCTTGCATATCCCCTGCATACAACATAGGGTATATGAGGGAAAAGAGAGGGAAGAAGGAGAGAAAAAGAGAAATAAGGAGAAAGAGAGAAAAGAAGAAATAAAAGAGAAAAAAGCAAATAAAGAAAAAACAAAGAAAGAGAAATAGAAGGAAGAAAGAAAAGAGTAACCCAGCCAACAAACAAAGCAATCAAATGAGATAATCAAACAGAGAAACCAATACCTCCCTCCCAAAAAAATCAATAACAAACAACAACAACAAATGGTTGATAAAGAGTTCTCCACCTTAGTGTGTCTCTTTGGGGGGGTCTTCCTCTTGTGATGGTTTCTGTGACTGCAGTTCTGTTACTGTAGGTTCCCTCTTTGCTGCTGGAACATAGGATGTTAGTCTTTATTCCCCGCTGCCTGCAATTGGTAGATGGTTCATGCTTGTATGAGATAGGGTAGTAAAATAACTTGACACAGTGTCTCTTGGTATCTCACTCCTTTTTTTCATCTCCCTGCTGTCACAGGGCATACAGTTCACAGTGGAGAAATGGAGCCTCCTGTCCCTGCTCTGCCCTGCTGATCTTTTTTGCTTGTTTCTAGGGGCAGGGGGGAGTCAGCTAGGCACACAATAGCCTCCTTCTTAGTCAGTTCTGCTGTCTGCATCTATTACCAAGCAGCTGGCTCAAGGTGGAGGCTGAATTTCCTGGGGATTCACATCTGCTATTATCCACCAGGGCTTGTGCACCAGGGACAATGTTTTCTGAGGTTATAAAGAGCAACTTCAACACAACACAGAGATCAGTGCCTGGTCTCAAGATTCAGTTCTGCTGTTCCACACAGAATGTTCTACAGAACTTCTCTGATCAGGCAATAGAGCATCTGCTTTGTTTCTCTTCTGACTGCTGTTCCTGTCACAAATAGGGTCAATAGCTCTCTCCCCAGCAGGTGTCAGTCTCCAGATCTTGGGACCTAGTGGCAAGGCTCTGGAACCCAGTCCAGGTCCAGAGTGACTTTTCCCTGCTGCTGTTTCCTTGGGACTCTGCCTCAGGCTCCTTCACTGTGTTCCCTCCATGGCCCTCACTGCCAGTGTTCAGCTCTCTCCACCAGTTCTTCCCAAGAAAAGCTCCCAACTCGTTTGCTGCTAGGTCTCCAATGCTGACTGCATGTATCTGTGTTTGGTCCAATGTGAAGGTAGAGCATCTGTCTCTCCAATATCATGCACTTGGGGTATCATCTCTGGACAAATGATGGTCGATTTCAGAGAGATGCAGAGATCTCCTCTCAGTTGCAGGATGCAGGTTGCTCAGGACACAGGCTTCTCTGAATTGGTTGAGATAAAACAAGTCTCTGCCCAGTCCTAGGACAGAGAAAATGGAAGTGGTCTGTGTTTTCTCTTTTGGCAGGGCTCAGCTCCAGATTTCCTCCCTGAGCTTTCTCCACAGTTCTTGCTGCCAGTGCCTGGTTTGTTGTTGCAGGTGGTGGTGTGAACCAGGTGCCAGGTGTCAAGAGGCAGCCGATCTCTTCTGCCTTTTCCTGAGAGATGCCCCAGAGATGTTAGGTCCTTCTGCATGCAGTGGGTAGCAAAATCAGAGCCGCAACAAATTGGAGCTGTTACTGCATGGGTGTCCTGGATGCTTGATCCTATATTTCCCCTCAGCTGGACATTTGCTCCCCACTTGCACACACAAAGAGCGCAGATTAGTCTTTTTGTACACTCACCCATGCAGAGACTCTCACACTCTGACCAAATACGTTACCGTCTTGATGACTCTCAATTTGTCTTATGCAGTATATCCATGATAATGCACCTCAGTGATAAAATAATGATCAGTTCTGTTCTTTACTAATGACATGCTGTGACTGTACATATGACATATCTGGTGTTTTTCCAGCATTAACGATAAAAATATAAGGTACAGAAAAAAAGAAAAATATAACAAAGATTGCACTTAATAAATAATTGTACAATGTCTACTATGTGTGAGGCACAGATATATATGCTTAGATATATTCATGGACAAAACAAAATTTCATATATTTGAGTTTACCTTCTATATAATAAACATGTAAGGAAATTAAATGATAATGTTAGCAAGTGATAAATGATATTGAATAATAAGTAGATCAAGAGAAGAAGATGAGTGAAAAAGCAAAATTTGGACAAAGACTTAAAGGATGCAAGAGTATCTCAGGAAGACAATATTGAAAATATAAAGGCTATGCCAATGGATGTGTCCCCTCCCTCTGTGATGCTGCAAGGAGCCAGTGTGGCTTGAGTGGAGCAAAGGGGAGAGATTTGGGAGAAGAAGTGATGATGGTAGATAATTTGGGTGATTAAAAGCCATTGCAGGCCAGGCTCGGTGGCTCAGCCTGTAATCCCAGTGCTTTGAGAGGCTGAGGTAAGTGGATTGCCTGAGCCAGCGGGTTCCAGACCCACCTGGGCAACTTGGTGAGACCTCATCTCTACAATAAATCAAAAATTAGCCGGACGTGGTGGTGCGTGCCTGTAGTTCCAGCTACTTGGAAGGCTGAGGTGGAAGGATCGCCGGAGCCCAGCAGGTTGAGGCTGCAGTGGCCAGGAGCAGCTACTGCACTCCAGTCTGGGTGACAGAGTGAGACTCCAACTCAAAAAAAAAAAAAAGCCATTGCAAGGACTGTGGTTTTTGCTCAGAGTGAAATGGGGGAGCCAGAGCAGGGTTTTAAACAAAAAGTAACATGATCTGATCTATGTTTTAAAAGAATTATCATAGACAGGCAACAGCTGTGAAAGTGGGGTTGGGGAAAGATGTTTAAGGGGTTACTGCAATAATTTCATCTACATATCATGATGATTCAGACCAGCAAGATAAGAGTGAAGGAAGTAGAAATTGATTGGATTCTGGATATGCTTTAAGGTTAGAACTGATAGGCTTTCTCAATGAATTTGATGTAGGTTATGATGGAAATTGAGGAGTCAAGGATGACCTTCGACCTCTTGGACAGAGCAATTGACAGAATAAATTTGCAGTCAACTGAACTGGTAAAGTGAAGAGTGAAAACTTTTTAATGCTTAAATTTAAAATGTATTTTAGACATTCAATGAGAGACATTAAAGAAGCAGTTGAACATATATATAGATAGATTATGAGAGAGAAGTCTGGAGAGACATAAGTTAGAAAATATTAATACATGTACATCCTATTAAGAATCATGAGACTGGATAAGATCACCAAGATGGTGAATATAAATAAACAGGAAATAGAAAAGAGAAAAATCCACTGTTAAGATATTATTGGGGGAAAAAACTAACAATTGTTAAGGAAAAGTGAATAGAAAAGTAAAGAAAAAAACAACAGAAAAAGAGAAAAGATAGTCTCAGTTAAAAAGTGTGTCAAGTACCCACTGTCAATTGTTGCTGCAAGAACAAGTCAAAGAGGGTCATTAAATGGACTCATGTGAAATGCTCTTGGTGGTCTTACTATGAGCAGTCAGAATAAAGAAGTAGCAAATATTGACAACATATTATATGATGGTGTAATGGTGAATATATGTCTTTCTCTCTCTCTCTCTCTCTCTCTCTCTCTCTCTCTCTCTCTATATATATATATATACATATATATATGTCAAAACCATACAGTAAATGTCACAAGAAATAAACCTAATGCACAATATCTTTAGTTTCTTTCATTACTAATATTTTATCAATATAGGCTCATGAGTTCTAAAAAATGTGTCCCACTAATGAAAGATATTAATAATTTGAGAATTGGAGGGGGGCATAAGGAACTTTAATTTCTGCTCAATTTTTCTGCAAACCTGAAACTGCTAAACAAAATAAAGTGTGTGTGTGTGTGTGTGTGTGTGTGTGTGTGTATTCACACATATACCTATATACATATATAGATTTTAAGCCAAGTAAATTTTTAAAACCCAAAAAAAGTGAAATAAATAAAATAATATATCATTATTACTAGCATTGTACATGTTTCTGTAATTAGAGGTAACTGAGAAGGTTATCAAAAAATAAAATGGCATAAAGATTTAGGAATCCAATTCACAAAGAAATATATACTTATGAAATTGGTACATAATGTGACTTGCCATTTAAAGAATATCTTTTTTATTAGTTTAAGTTACAGTTCTAGTACCCTTACTAAGCATTTCCATTTTCTGCATATGGTGCATATATGACACAATTCACAAGTCAGATAGTCTTGAAACATGACTAGGTATTTATATCCTTTATAAATGTCCGAGAATTATTACTTCAAATTCTTAATTTTTTAATGGACTATAATTTCAGTACTTAATGTAAAATACATTATGTGCTCCAGAGATAAAAAGATCAGAAGGTTAAGAACTTATATGTTACTGCCATAAAGCTTCTTATGACCCTTTTTGTGTAAGCAGTAATCTTAGCATGATAATTACTCTGCGGAAGATCACTGTGTTCTACAGTCAGTATAATTGCTGGCTATAAATTAACTTTACCTGAACATATCTGTAAAAAATAAATATATTGACATATCTAGCTTTGAATTCTGTAAGTATAATGCAAATAGCGGTGTCATATTGACAGCTGGATATCACATAAGCCATAAAAACTAAATATAAACATAAAAGTGTTAATACTGCCAGAAAAAAAGATGGAAAGGTAAAACGGTCCAAAGATGTTCACTGAGTAAGGGGAATGAACATGTGTTCTAGTTGGCCTGAGATAATTCTGATTTATGTCTCTTGTCTTAACTACTTTCACTTTTAAAAGTGTTCCACTTGTTTATAAATTTTATGGTTACCTAAAGGTCAAATGTTGCTATTTGATAGAAAGGAGTATCATTGAGGATAGATATTTATATATTCTACCATAATGAAGTTACATACAAAATTGTCTATTGTGTTCAATAATTAGACATTGGATATTCATTACATTATTTCCCAAAGCTACATAAACAAGGCTAAACTTCACAGAAAGAGCAGTAACTGAAACCCTCACACCACTACATAAACAGTGTGTGAAGCCAAAGGAAATGGACCCAAAATGATTATTTTATGAATTTTGCCATCAGATGTTTACTCTGACCTCTCACGGAAGAATTATAGCTTTGCACACCATAAAGTAATTTGCATTATTTCAAAGCAAAAATTTAGTGGAATTTTTAAAAAATAAGCCACTCAGCCTAAATAGGTCTTGTTCATGGTGGTTAATCATTCCTAATAACAATCTTCACAGAGTCCCTTCAAAATTCACTAAAACTCCATTTTACTTGTAATAAAAACAACAAAGTAGTTGGTACATTTGTCTTCAATACAAAGTTTTATTGGATTGCTTTCTTTCAAACAGATTCACCCCCCAAATAATCCAATAAAGTAACAGAAAGCTTTAGAGAATTAAAAAATATATTCTGCTCAATGTTGCTATAAATTTTATTTGGGTTACTAGTTGATTTTAATGTTATTAGAGTTAAACATTTATTTCTATAAATACTCCAAATAAGTTGTTTTTCTCTATTTTTAGCATTTATACAAAAAATAATTTATGCAAATATTTTAAAGTTTCTGTTTTTGTTGTAAAATTTTAAAGTGATAATTTTTTAAAACTTTGGTTCTTTTAATGGGCATTTAAATAAATAAATAAATGTTAAGCATTTTAATAAATATTTTATTAACGGTTTCATAATATCGATAGAGAAGAGAAGAATTTTCCTTCTGGTAAATCTTGGAGAAAATTCCATAGAGAAATCTTAATTTGGTGTTGATACTTGGCTGCCTATGGCAAAAAAAGAAAAAAAAAGGAAAACACACATGATTTTTTATTATGAATAATGTCACTTTCTCATCACATTTTATGCATTAGAACTGAATTTATTAATTATATTATATAAATTTCATTCTAACTTTTTAGATGAGGTGAACTTTTCTTATTTTACTGATATAGACTTAAGATTTATTAATTTATCAACTAAAAAAGTATATCTCAAAGCTAAGTCTTTGGTCTGTATTTTGGTCTCTGTGATTTGTAAATATGAAAAAGTCATTTGTTATGTTGTGGAACTTTATGATAAGTTTTCCTTCATTTCCTACAATTAGAAAAGTTAGATAAAGTAAGTAGTACTTGTATGCAAAATATTTCATAGACATGTGTTTCAACTTTTTTCTCATATTATTGATTAAAACTCCTCTGAGTCATGAACTAGATGGCTAATTGTAGAAGAGAAAAGAAAAAAAAATCCTTTTTATGGGAAGAAGGTGTTCTTTTTTTTTAAAAAAAAAAAAAAAGAAGATGAAGAAGTTTTTATTGAGAGGACAGAAAGGTCCCACAGTGGGAGGGGACCCGGGGGTGTTGCCTGGAAAGAAGGTATTTTTATGGACATGTATGGTAGAATTCATCACAGTGCTATCTAAATAACTAAGAAACTGGAAAGATGTCAACATAACCCGTTAAATCATAGAAATAAGTCAATTCTAGAAAAATGAATTACCTTTATGCCATAAATGCTGCCTTTGTTATTTTAAAATGTACAAAGCTTTTTCTCTAATTTTTAGTCATCTTGAGTTCTAAATGTGTTGATAGCCAGCTCTCAGGTATTATCTACCACATGATCAGCATTAAGGTTGTCCCAGGAAGAATGAAAATATTATAGAAGAGATGTTCAAGGAGAAAAAAATAAACTGTTTCTCAAGAACGCATAATATCTTTAGGGAGACAGCACAGTTGTGCATGAAAAAAAAAGAATATGAGCAAAATAAAATTATACAGTAATATATAGTAAGTAATATTAAATAACAAAATAAAACATATACGAAGGGCTATTCAACACAAACACAATGATAGTAAATGTATGCTTACTATTTGCAGAACAGTTTCACATAAAATTATATTACTCAAAAAATTTTATTTTCACTCAAAAAAACTCTTAAGTGTTGCAGGACAAGTATTTGTATTTGTTTTATCATATTTACAAGGTATTTTAAAGTTAAATTTAAAATGAAATTACATAGAAAATTGTTTTTATTTAAGTAATTATTTAATTTAGGATCTACCAAGTTGCTACCTCTTTTTTATATTACCTGATTGTGTTACATATTACTTGATTGTGTTTTATCTTTCATTATTTGTACATTTATAACATACTGAATAATACCACAAATTTTTAAAGCAACCTCAAATCCTTTATATAAGGGAAATAAATACAGATATAATATGCCATTATTTTCTTCATTTTACAGATAAAGAAACTGAATATTGGGGAGATTAAATGAACACTAAAAATCACTTATTATGAGTTATAAGTTGCATAATGTGAACCTTATCTTATCCTGAAACAATTGTATCCCTCAAATCATGGTCATTGTTGGTAGCAAATCATAAACAATGATCATTTATTCAGCAACTACTTACTGAGCTGATACTATGTCCTAGATATTGTGTTAGGTACTGAGGAGTCAGTAGAAAATCTGTCTCCCATGAAACTAAGATTCTACTTAAGGAGTTTAAAAATAAAACAGGTATTTTTTTCATAACATGATTTGAGTTCCTCTGGGTATATTTCCAGTATGATCTCTTCTGGGTCATATGGAAGGTCAATTTTTTGCAGCATCATTTACAATAACAAAAACATGGAATCAACCATGCTGCCCATCAAAAAAGGACTGGATTTTAAAAACGTGGCACATATACACAATGGAATATTATGCAGCCATAGAGAAGGACAAAATTATGAGCTTTGCAGTAACTTGAATGGACTTAGAGTCGATAATACTGAGTGATCTAGCACAGAAACAAAGAACTGAGTACCACATGTTCTCACGCTAAGAAGACTTTAAACAATTATCATAATACTATAAGAAAGGGATTGGCAGTAATGGGAAACTGCCAGGGAAAGCATACCTCATCAACAAGGGTACCTGCATAATGAACATTTGCATACCTAACCATGAATTTTACCCTATATCTTCAAAAAAAAAGTTTTTTGAAGAAAATAAACCAACAAAAAAAGAATAACCATGACAATTTCAAAGATTAATAATTCTATTTGAAAATAGACATATAATGTGATAGTGACTATTGTATAACGGACAGGAATGACCTCTCTGAAAATGTAGTATTTTAATTGCTTGCTAAGGAATGAGAAGAAGATTGATAAATTAAATGATAGTGAAAAGATTTTTCACAAGATTTAAGAACCTGTTCAAGGGCTGGGGGGGTGAGAAAGTGCTAGAAGAATCTATGAAAAAGAAAACAGGCTTAAGATTCTGGAGTCGGAGGATGCCTGGCAAGATGGTGACGGGACAAATCAAACTGTGAAGATCACAAAAAAGATGCCTCCTGAAGACAGTTCCATGTGCCCCTATGACCACCACATCCATGGTGGTGGCTGCTATAACTGGTTCCATGCAGCAAACTGCCACCACTACACTATGGCCTCCACAAAGGATTACTGCTGTGGTTACTACCAGGTGCTAAGCAGTTGCCGGCACTGTGGCTCTCAGTTCTGGCCCTGGGAAATTCCTGGCTCACTCCCCCACCCAAAGCCACCCTCAGCATGCCAAATAGCCGAGCCCAGCTATCTTGCTGGTTCCCAGTGCCTGATGCCAGACACACACCATCATTGCCCTTCATAGTGGATCAACAGAGGCCTGAGACGAGTGGAGAGGGAGGATTGGGGAAAGTTAAGAGGAGTCCATGCCTGGTGAGGAACTGCCTACCACAGCAATTTTCCAGGCAGAGATTTGCATCGCCCCGTCCAGCTCCTCGCAGCCTCCACTTTGTGGTCTAAGGTAAACTCAACAAATCAGAAAACAGAAGCCCCTCCTCTACATTGAATCAGAAATAGACAACTCAATTCTGTATGGCAGTCCTGTCAGGCAGCAAGCCAAGGGAACTGACCCAAGCTATGAGTAACCCTATCTGCCTGCAATGAGAGCAGATGAGTGGGGCTAGAGATCATAGCTGAAGAGACTTTATTCAGGAAAGACCTCAGAGCTAGTCTTATTTCTTATTTTGATTTTTTTATTTTTATTGTTTTGACTGTTTGTTGTGTTCACTTTTGTTTCCTTTTTGACTTAGACTACCTTTTGTATAGGGGAAGGATACATCAGAAGGCATGATTTTATTGGACTGTCTTTGTGTGATTACCAGTATGCTTTAGGGAATTTTGTTTGTTTGTTTTTAACTCTTTTCTGGCTTTGTGTCTCTTTTCATTCGTTAGTTGGTGTGTATGTCTGTTTTCCTTCTTACTCTTCTCTCTCTTTAACTTCCACTTGATCCACCAACTTCTTCCATTATTTTCCTTTTTCTTACCTCCTTTTGTTCCAAGGAGCAAACCTAAACCCCCACTGCATGGTCACATTGCAAGGCAGAGGGAAGTGGGTTCTAGAGTGCCCATACACCAGTCAGTGGATACTGGGATCTGCAGATAGATTCTGAATCACTGCTTCCCCCTCAATTAAATCTCAAAACTGCAAAAAGTATAACCCCCAACACACAGTACAGCCTCAGAAGTGAACAAAGCCAGAGGATCCTCATAAGGAAGAACAGGAGATTGTAAAAAAAAGAAGTAAAAGCAACCCCACAATCCCTGAACAACAGAATTAAAGAAGGGGGTGAAGAGGGAGAGAAAAATCTACACACATGAATAAAAACCAAAAGAAGAATATGGGTCTCTCACAGAACCATGGGAAGTAAGACACTGAAAAACAGACTTTGGAATACAAACAATGAAGAGCCCCCAGAATGACTGTTATTAAACTACAAACCCAGATATCGAGACATTAATAGAGAGATTAAAAAGAATTGAGGAGAGAGAAGAGGAAAATAGGAAGGAGTTGATAACTGAGATAACAGTAGTAAAGAATACTGTGAATAAAATAAATAACAAACTGATAAGCATGGAAAACAAAATTAGCCAAGCAGAAAAAAGAATCTCAGAGCTTGAGGACCAAAATATAGAACTAACCCAAACTGTCAAAAACATAGAAAAGAAACTAAAAAAGACACAACAAAACCTTCAAGAGATGAGTGATTATTTCAAGAGATGGAAACTAAGAGTAATTGGACTTCCTGAGGGAGACGGAGAGACAAAGACCACCCTGGAACAAAAATTCCATGAAATTACTCAAAAAAACTTCCCTCATCTCATTAGTGATGTGACCATTCAAACACAAGTGATTCAGAGAATTCCTGCAAGACAACAAATGAGAAGAACAACTCCCAAACACATAATAATTTGTCTAAACAAAGTAGGTATACAAGAAAAAATCCTAAAGGCAGTAAGAGAAAAAGGTTAGACCACCTACCAAGGAAAACCAATTAGAATAGCAGCAGATTTATCTACAGAAATACTTCAGGCTAAGAAAACGTGGAGCCCAATCTTCAAAGTTCTCAAAGATAAACAATTTCAACCAAGAATAACCTACTCAGCTAAGCTAAACTTCATCAGTGAGGGAGAATTAAAATATTTCCCAGATATCCTATCCCTAAGAACTTACGTTGCCACCAGACAACCTCTACAAGAAACACTTAAGAAAGTACTAAACATAGAAGAAAAGGAAAAAAGAACAACAACGTTCTTCACAAGAGTACAGGAAAAAGATTAAAAACACACATGAACAAACCCCAAAATCAAAAGACAACAAACAAACAGGAACAACAATAGCTCTATAAGAACCTCATGATAGGGATCAACTCTCACATTTCAATAATTAGCCTGAATGCAAATAGACTAAATGCACCACTGAAAAGACATAGAATGGAAAAATGGGTAAAATATCATGAGACAACAATATATTACCTCCAAGAGACTCATTTCACTGGAAAGGACACTCACAGACTCAAAGTAAGAGGATGGGAAGCAAAACTTCAGGTGAATGGAACACAAAAGAAAGGAGGAGTCACGATCATAATCTCAGACAAAATACCCTTTAAGCCATTAAAAAAGATACAGAAGGCCACCACCTAATGACAAAAGGTTCAATCCATCAATAAGAAATATCCATCCTAAACATATATGCACCCAACATAGGAGCACCAACATTCATAAAGCAGCTTCTAGGTAAACTCGAAAAAGATATTGACTCCAACACGATCATAGCTGGGGATGTTAATACTCCACTCACAACCCTAGACAGACCATCAGGACAGAAAATCAGCTACGAGATCTGGAACCTCAATGTGACTCTTGACCAAAAGGACTTAATTAATACCTACAGAACACTCCATCCAATGACCACAGAATATACATTCTACTCATCACTACATGGAGCGTACTCTAAGATTGACCACATTCCTGGCCATAAAGCAAACATAAACAAATTACAAAATATTAAAATTTGGTCACGCACCTTCTTGGACAACAGTGGAATAAAAATAAATATCAACACCAGCAAGGTTGCCCCCAAACCCACAAAGACATGGATGCTAAACAATATGATGCTAAGCAACTCCGGGGTCAATGTGAAAATCAAAACAGAGATTAAAAGATGTGTGGAAACAAAGGAAAATGAAGAAATATCTTACCCAAATCTCTGGGACACCATGAAAGCTGTAGTAAGAGGGTATTTCATCTCTCTACAAACGCACATTAAGAAAATGGAAGGATCACAAATTAACAGCCTAACAAGTCACTTAAGAAAGTTGGAGAAGCAAGACCACAAAAACCCTAATTTCAGCAGAAGAATCCAGATCACCAAAATTAAGGCCCAAAACTGGGACATAGAAGACAAAAAGATAATTCACAAAGTCAATGAAACAAAAAGCTGGTTCTTTGAAAGAATAAACAAGATCAATGGTACACTAGCTTGGCTAACCAAGAAAAAGAGAGAAAAAGCCCAAATAAACAAAATCAGAAATACAAAAGATGAAGTCACATCTGACATTGAAGAAATACAAAAGATCATTAGAGACTACTATATACACTTGTATGGAAACAAACTTGAAACCCTTAAGGAAATGGAGGACTTTCTGACATCACACAAACTGCCTAGGTTGAAGTAAGAAGAAATCAAGACCCTAAATAGACCAATAACAATCAAGGAAATTGCCTATGTCATAAGAAAACTACCTATCAAAAAAAGCCCTGGACCAGACGGCTTTCCAACAGAATTCTACAAGACACATAAGGAGGAACTGATATTAATCCTACTGAAAGTATTCCAGGAGACTGAGAAAGATGGAACTCTCCCCAAATCATTTTATGACGCTAACGTCACACTGATACCCAAGTCAGGTAAAGAACTAACAAAGAAAGAGAACTACAGGCCAATATCTTTGATGAACATTAGATGCTATAATTCTAAACAAGATCCTAGCAAACAGTATTCAACAACACATCACAAAAATCATACATCATGACCAAGTAGGCTTCATCCCTGTGATGCAAGGCTGGTTCAATATTCATAAGACCATAAATGTAATTAAAAACATCAGCAGACATCAAAACAAAAACTACATGATTATATCATTAGATGCAGAAAAAAGCTTTTGATAAAATCCAGCACCCCTTCTTGATAAAAAAAAAAACCAACTTTTGAATATCTAGGCATATGTGGAACATACCTCAAAATAGTAAAAGTCATCTACAAGAAACCCACAGCCAGCATACTCCCAAACAGAAAAAAATTGGAACCATTTTCCCTGAACACTGGAACAAGACAAGGATGCCCACTCTCATTCCTCCTGTTCAATATAGTTTTGGAAGTCCTGGCTAGAGAAATCAGAAAAGAAAAGGTGATCAGGGATATCCAAATAAGAAAAGTGAAAGTCAGGTTATCTCTCTTTACAGATGACATGATTGTATACCTTGAAAACCCAAGAGAATATGTCAAAAATCTCCCTGCACTGATAAAGGACTTTGGCAAAGTCTCAGGGTATAAAATAAATGTGTAAAGGACAATCGCATTTCTTTACACCAATAGTAAACAAACAGAAACCCAATAAAAAGCACAATCCCATTCACAATAGCCATAAAAAAATGAAATACCTTGGCATCTTCCTAGCCAGAGACGTGAAAGACCTTTACAATGAAAACTACCAAACACTGCTCAAAGAAATCAAAGATGACACAAACAAGTGGAAAAATATCCCATGCTGAACACATATCAAGAAAATGTAATAATCACAAGTAGAGAGTCTAACAAATCACCTAAGGGAGCTGGAAAGAGAAGACCATCAAAATCTCAACTTTAGCAGAAGAATTCAAATCACAAAAATAAGAGCCCAAATATGAGACATGGAAGATAAAAATATCATAGAAAGCATCAACAAAAGAAAATGCTGGTTCTTTGAAAGAATTAACAAGATTTGTGGGCCCCTAGTCAGAATGACTAAGAAAAAGAGAGAAAAAGTCCAAATAAACACAATCAGGTACAAAAGATCAAATCACAACTGACCCCAAAGAAAGACAAAGGATTATCAGAGATTACTATGTACACCTATGTGGAAACAAACTTGATAACGTAGATGAAGTGGAGGACTTTCTGACATCACAAAACCTCCCATGTTAAAAAAAAAGGACATTGAGACTCTAAACAAACCAGTAGCAACCCAGGAAATTGACTCTGTCATATGAAAACTACCTACCAAAAAAAGCCCTGGACCAGATGGCTTTCCAAAATAATTGTACAAAATCTACAAGGAGGAGCTGATACCCATCCTATTGAAAGTATTCCAGGCAATTGAGACAGATGGAATTCACCCCAAATCATATTACAAAGCTAACATCACACTAATACCCAACCGTGTAAAGATCCAACAATGAGAGAGAGCTACACGCATATATTCATTTTTAACATTGATGCAAAAATCCTCAGCAAGATTCTAGCAAATCTGATCCAAAAACACACCTCAAAAATCATCCACCATGACTAAGTAGGCTTCATCCTCAGGATGCAGGGCTGGTTCAACATCTGCAAGACCATAAATGTCATTAAATACATCAATAGATGTAAAAACAAGAACCACATGATTATCTCATTAGATGCAGAAAAAGCTTTTGATAAAATCCAGCATCCCTTCTTGATAAAAACCCTCAAACACCTAGGTATAGAAGGAACATACTTCAAAATAGTAAGCGCTATCTATGACAAACCCACAGCTAACATATTGCTAAATGGACAGAAACTAGAAACATTTCCCCTGAAAACTGGAACAAGACAAGGCTGCTCACTTTCGCTCCTCTTGTTCAATATTGTGTTGGAAGTCCTAGCTCGGGCAATTAGACAAGAGAAGGAAATCAGGGGTATCCACATAGGAAAAGAGGAAGTCAAGTTATCCCTCTTTCCTGATGATATGATCCTATACCTTGAGAATCCAAGAGAATCCGTCAAAAACCTGCTGGTATTAATAAAGGACTTTGGCAAAGTCTCAGGGTACAAAATAAATGTGCAAAAGACAGTTGCATTCCAATACACCAACAACAAACAGACAGAGACCCAAATAAAAAGCACAATCCCATTCACAATAGCCACCAAAAAAATGAAATACCTTGCAAGGCATCTTCCTAACCGGAGAAGTGAAAGACCTTTACAATGAGAACTACAAAACACTGCTCAAAGAAATCCAAGAAGACACAAACAAATGGAAAAATATTCCATGCCCATGGATAGGAAGAATCAACATTGTTAAGATGTCCATCCTACCAAAGGCAATCTACAGATTCAACGCAATACCCATTAAGTTTCCAACATCATTCTTCTCAGACCTGGAAATGACAATACAGAAATTCATATGAAAACATAAATAACCACAAATAGCCAAAGCAATCCTTAGCAAAAGAAACAAAGCAGGAGGTATCACACTTCCAGACTTCAAACTTTACTATAAGGCTACAGCAATCAAAGCAGCCTGGTATTGGTAGAAGAACAGGCACATAGACCAATGGAACAGGAGAGAGATTCCAGAAGCAAAGCCTCAATTCCTCAACCAACTCATCTTTGAGAAAGCCTCCAACAACAGCCACTGGGGAGAGGAGAACCTATTTGGTAAATGGTGCTGGGAAAACTAGCTGACCACATACAGAAGATTGAAACAGGACCACCCTACCTATCACCATACACAAAAATGAACTCTAAATGGATCAAAGACCTAAACGTAAAACCTCAAACTGTAAAAATCTTAGAAAACGCAGGACATACCCTTATGGAAGTTGGAACTGGGAACCAATTCCTATTCAGAACCCCAAAGGCCAATACCTTAGGAAATAAGATAGACAAGTGGGACCTTATCAAATTAACGAGCTTCTGCAAAGCAAAAGAAACCATCAAGAGAGCAGGGAGACAGCCACAGAATGGGAAAAAATATTCGCCAACTGTGTATCTGACAAAGGCCTAACATCTATGATCTATAAGGAACTCAAATGCACCGAAAGGAAAAAAACAAACAGCCTCTTTAAAAAGTGGGCAAAAGACATGAATAGACACTTCTCAAAAGAAGATAAATGGGCAGCCAACAGACACATGAAAAAGTGCTCAGCCTCACTCATCATCAGAGAAATGCAAATCAAAACCACATTGAGATACCACCCAACCCCAATAAGAATGGCCATCATTAATAAAACAAACAACAGGTGCTGGCAAGGATGTGGAGAAAAAGGAACTCTTCTACACTGCTGGTGGGAATGCAGACCAGTACA
Source organism: Tarsius wallacei (assembly GCA_963574415.1). Lineage (NCBI taxonomy): Eukaryota > Metazoa > Chordata > Mammalia > Primates > Tarsiidae > Tarsius > Tarsius wallacei. Next base: position 26,170 of record CAUYQG010103502.1, read on the forward strand.
ACCTCTTTGGAAGACAGTGGCGATTTCTGAAAGAACTAGAAATTGACTTTCCATATGACCCAGCAATTCCCCTTTGGGAATATACCCAAAGGAACTCAAGTTATTCTACAAAAAAGATACCTGCACATGCATGTTTGTTACAGCTCTATTCACAATAGCAAAAACATGGAACCAACCACGTTGCCCATTGGAGCTGGACTGGATTTAAAAAAATGTGGTACCTATACACAATGGAATATTATGCAGCCATAAAGAAGGACAAATATATGGATTTTGCAGCAACTTGGATGGATTTGGAGTCGATCATACTCAATGATTTATTAAAGAAACAAAGAACTGAGTTCCATATGTTCTCACTCATAAACTGACCTTGAATAATTACAATGCTATAAGAAAGCAATTGGCAGTAGTAGGAAACTGTCAGGAGTGATGGGGGTTGGACTGGCAGTTGAGGGAAACTGCTAGGGGAGGGAGGGGCGTACCTCATCAACAAGGGTACCTGCATGATCAATGTTTATATACCTACCCCTGAAATGTACCCCACAACTTTATAATAAATTTTTTTTTTAAAGAATAAAGTTGGTGGGGACTATAACATCAATAATCCCAAACCAGGTGAAGTGAGGACCAAAGGGAGACTCAAACATTACCTGTACAATGACCACTTGTATACCTAAACCTGAATTGTACCCCACATCTTTAAAATTTTTTTTAAAAAAATTTTTTTAAAGTTGCTATAAAAAAGATAAACAGATCTTTGTGTGGACTCCATTTGTATTGGGTTAGGGTTAGGAGTGGGATGACTGACTCATATGGTGAGCTAATTTTAATTTTAAAAGAAACTGCCAAAGTGTTTTCCAAAGTAACAATAGCATTTGGCACTCCCACCAAAATTAATGAGCTTTCCAGTGACTCCATATCTTCACCAGTATTTGGTATATAGCTTGTTTTTTGTTTTGTTTTGTTTTGTTTTGTTTTAATCTTAGCCATTCTAATAGGTACACAGTGGTATCTCATTATGGTTTTACTTTACATTTCCTTGATGACTAATAATATTAAGCATCTCTCTTGTGTTCATTTGCCATCTGTGTCTTTTTTCAAGTATTTGTTCAAATCTTTTGTCCGCTTAAAACAAATAGTTGTTTGTCTTCTAGTTTCAATTGAGTTCTTTATAAGTTTTAGATACAGAACCATAATCAGAAATGTGTTTTTCAAGTCTTTTCTCCAAGTCTGGGGCTTGTCTTAAAGTATCTTTGGAAAAGCTGAAGCTTTTAATTTTGCAAAAGTCCAAGTTATCCATTTTTATTCTTTTATGGCTCATACTTTCTTTGTCTTATCTAAAAAAAATCTTCATCTAACCCAAACTCACAAAGGCCTTCTTGTATGTTTCCTTGTTGATATTTGAAATTTTAACTTTTATGTTTTTTAATGTAGTTTATTTTTTATTTAATAATTTTTATAGAGACAGGGTCTTGCTCTCACCCAGACTAGAGAGCAGTGGTGCTGTCATAGCTCACTGCAGCCTCGACCTCCCAGGCTCAAGCAATCCTCCCACTCAAGCAGTCCTCCCACTTCAGCCTCCCATGTAGCTGAAACTACAATCATGTGCCACCACACCTGGCTAATTTTTTAATTTGTAGAGAGAGTGTCTCACTATGTTGCCCAGACTGGTCTCGAACTCCTGCCTTGGCCTTCCAAAGCGCTGGGATTACAGGCATGAGCCACTGCGCCCAGTGATATTTTAATGGATTTGATTTGCTAATATTTTGTCAAGTATTTTTGCATCTGTATTTATGAAAAAATATTGATCTGGAGTTCTTGTAATTCTTTTCTCTGGTTTAAAATGAGTCATTTTTTATGTTCAGGAAGAGTTTGAATTAGTACTATTTTTTCCTTAAAAGTTCAGTAGAATTTCCCAGTGAGGCTATCAAGGTCTGACTTTTTTTTAAAGGAAAGTTTTTAACTGTGAGTAGCATTAGATATAAGGCTATTTGGATTATCTTTTTCTTCTTGAAATAGCTTTGGTATTTTGTGTCTTTCAAGTTATTTGTCCCTCATCTAAGTCAACAACTTGATTGGCATAATGTTATTCATGAAATTATTTTATAATCCTTTAAACATTTGTAGGATCTGCTGTAATACTCCTCTTTTTAATTCTTAAGAGTGGCAATTTGTTTATTCTTCCTTTTTTTCTGTCTGGATAGAGCTTACCAATTGTAATGATTTTTCAAAGAATCAGCCTTCAGTTACATTAATTTTCTTCATTGTTTTTTCTGTTTCCAGTGACAACAATCTGCTCTTATCTTTATGATTTCCTTCCTTTGGCTTCCCTTAGATGTAATTCACTCCTCTTTTTTTTTCTTTGATGTGACTCCTTTTCTGTAAGCATCTTTAATCCTGTCAGTTTCCCTCTAAACACTGCCTTAGCTGAATCCCAAAAAGTGCTATGTTTGATGCGTTTTGTTTTCATTTTCATTCAATTGAAAATATATTCCAACTTCCTCTCTGATTTTCTCTTTGACTCATGACTTATTTAGAAATATGTTGATTAGTTTCCAAACATTTGAGACAATCCTAGATATCTTCCTGTTACTAAATTTTAGTTTAATTTTATAATAGTGAACATACTTGATATAATTAGTTCTTTTAGGTTTATTTTTGACCCAGAATCTGTGAAGTGCATCTGTATTTATGAAAAAATATTGTATTTTGCTCTTATTTGGTGTAGTGTTCTATAAATGCCAATTATATATCATTGGTAGTATTGTTCAGTTCTTCTTACTGATTTTCTACTTTTTTTCAATCAAACTGAGAGAGGAAGATTGGAGTCTTCAACTAAAATTCTAAGTTTGTCTATTTCTCCTTAAGTATTATTAGTTTTTGCTTATTTTATTTTGAAGCTCTATTTATATTTGCATACACATCTAGAAATGTCATGTCTTCTTGATTAATTGTTCACTTTATGTAATTCTCCTCTTTATCCCTGGCAATATGTCATATTCTGAGGTCTACTTGATCTCATACTAATAAATCCACTCCATTTTTCTTTTGATTAGTATTTCTGATGTACATTTTTTCATCCTTTACTTTTAATTGCTCTATTTCTTTATATTTATAGTATCTCTTTCATTGACAGACAGCTTATGGTTGGGCCTTGTTTTTTCACCCAGTTTACAGTCTCTGCCTTTTAATCCAGCTGTTTAGACTGTTTACATCTAATGTAATTATTGACATGCTTACATTTAAATCTACAGTATTGCAATATGTCTTTTAACATGCTAATTTGTATTTCTTGGTTTTAACTTATTTTTGTTATTTTAACTCTTTAACTTGTTCTTTATAGCCCTATTTAGCTAATTGTGTAATTAAATTTTAAAATTAAAAAATATACATTTATTGGAAATCATCAAAATACTTAGAAGACTTAGAAAAGCACAAAAAAATACAATTAGAATTAGTCACAGTCCTTAACATTGAGACTACTATCATTAACATTTTAATGCACGCACACACACACAGTATGTTCATATAGTACATACTCCTTTGTAGCCTAGAGTTACACTTTCTCATGACATTTTTTATGACTGCTGAGTATGTCATACAATGGCTGATTCTTTTTTTTTTTTCTTTTTTAATTTTAGAGACAGGGTCTCACTCTGTCTCCCAGGTGGAGTGTAATGGCATGATCAGAGTTCACTGAAGCCTCCAACTCCTGGTCTCTAGTGATCCTCCCACCTCAACCTCCTGAGTAGCCAGAACTACAGGCACATGCCACCACAACTGGCTTTTGTGTGTGTGTGTGTGTGTGTGTGTGTGTGTGTGCGTGTGCGTGTGTGGAAATGAGGCCTTGCTCTCTTGTCCACACTGGTCTTGAACTCCAGGCCTCAAGCCATCCTTCCATCTCAGCTTCCCAAAGTGCTTTGATTACAGAAGCAAGCCACTGGGCCTGGCTTAATTTTTAACTTAATTGTGTCTTATTTGGGGGTATTTCTGTTTTTCTAAAGTTTTGCCATTATTGTAGAATGTGCATTGTTTTTTGCACATATTAGATTGTTTCCTTTGTCTTTGGACCTCTGCCATTTTGGCTGTGCGCCTTATTGTTGCCTCTGTAAAAGCAGTGAGTCTGCTTTTCCCTTGACTGCTTTTAAGACTTTTTTTTATCTGTTTGCAGCAATTGTAGTATGACAAATCTACATGTAGTTTTCTTTGAGTTTATCTTTCTTGGAGTTTGTAGAATTTCTTGAACCTGTAGCTGGACGTCTTTCGTCAATTTTTTTTAAAACTTACCCACTTCAAATATTTCTTCGTGTCTTCTGGGACTTAAATTTTGTCAAGAGTTTTTCACCATATAAAATGCCTCCTATACTTATTTCTGTATTTCTCATCTATTTTTCTCTCTGCCTCAATTTAAATATTTTCTACTGACCTATCTGATCTTTAATGAGCTTCTCTTTAAAATTCTATTAAGCTCATCTGTTGAGTTCTCAATCTGAGTTTTTTTTTCTATTTCTTAATTATACAATCACCATTTGATTCTTGGAAAAAAAATTCACTTCCAGTCACTTCCTGATTATCCCAATATCTGGGTTGCTTGTGGATATGTTTCAATTGGGGCTTTTTTTATTCTTGGTTGTTGGTCACTTGGTTCTTTTTCCTTCTTTGCCTAGAAGTTTTTTATTGAATGTCAGACATTATATATGCAAAAAATATATAACACCTGGATGATGACTTCTTCCAGAGAGGATTTAATTTTCTGGCAGGCAGATGAGGTGTACAGATCAGATACAGAAAGATATTTCTGCCTTGCCCTTATTAATAGAAAGTATCCCTAGGGTCTCAGCTTCAAGCCTGTGGTGTTTACCAGACCCCTTCAACCTTGATGAACCCTGAAATCCAACCTCCAGGTCCCTGCCCTGCAGAATTAATGAAATTTCTGCTTACCTTTTTAGCCTTCCAGCTGCAGCTCTCCCCACACACATGCAGTCTTGGGGTTGATATTAACTTAAAGGGGAAATCACATGCAGAGTTATGTGCTTTCTTCTCTGCAGTTTTCTTCTCTCTGGGATCTTGGTCCCTTAGCTACCTTGGCAGCCCCAAACTCCAACCTCTGCCTCCCCAGCCCAGGAATAGTGCCACAACCCCAGACTGCTTGGCCTCTCTTCCTCCGACAGTTGGTTGGCAGATTCCCTGAGAAAGGGATACTTTCCTTTTCTCCAGTATCTTGTTCTCTCAAGTCCTGGTGACCTAGGCTTTTTTCTGATGCTTTGAATAATTTGTGGCCCCCTATGATGTTCATATCCAAATGCCCAGAATGTGAACATGTTACATTCCATGGCACAAGGGAAATAACTTGCAGATGTCATTAAGGTTGCTAATCTGCTGGCTTTAAAATGGGAGGATTGCAAGCCGGTATCGGTGGCTCAGCCTGTAATCCCACACTTTGGGAGGCTGAGGTGAGTGGATTGCCTGAGCCCGCGGGTACGAGACCCGCCTGGGCAACTTGGTGAGACCTCATCTCTACAGTAAATCAAAAAATTAGCCGGACGTGGTAGCACGTGCCTGTAATTCCGGCTACTTGGAAGCCTGAGGCAGAAGGAAGGATCGCTGGAGCCCAGCAGGTAGAGACTGCAGTGGCCGGGAGCAGCCACTGCACTCCAGTCTGGATGACAGAGTGAGACTCCAACTCAAAAAAAAAAAAAAAAAAAGAGAGGATTGCCTAAATTGTCCATATGGGCCCAATCTAATCCCATGAGCTCTTCAAACAGAAGAGAGAAGCAGAAGAATGGGTAAGAGAGATGCCATGTGAAGGACTTGACATTCTGGCTATGAAGATGGAGCAAGGGAACCACAAGCCAAGGAATGTGGTGGCCTCCTAAATAGCCCTTAGGTGACAGCCAGCAAGAAAGTGGGGACCCGGCCAGGCTCGGTGGCTCAGCCTGTAATCCCACGCTTTGGGAGGCCAAGGTGAGTGAATTGCCTGAGCGCGCAGGTTCGAGACCCGCCTGGGCAACTTGGCAAGACCTCATCTCTACAATAAATCAAAAAAATTAGCCGGGCGTGGTAGCGCGCACCTGTAGTTCCAGCTACTTGGAAGGCTGAGGCGGAAGGATCGCCGGAGCCCAGCAGGTCGAGGCTGCGGTGGCCAGGAGCGGCCACTGCACTCCAGTCTGGGCGACAGAGTGA
>CAUYQG010103503.1:0-30670 GCA_963574415.1 Tarsius wallacei
ATTGCCTGAGCCCGCAGGTTCGAGACCCGCCTGGGCAGGCGAGACCTCATCTCTACAATAAATCAAAAAATTAGCCGGGCGTGGTAGCGCGCGCCTGTAATTCCGGCTACTCGGAAGGCTGAGGCGGAAGGATCGCCGGAGTCCAGCAGGTCGAGGCTGCAGTGGCCGGGAGCGGCCACTGCACTCCAGTCTGGGCGACAGAGTGAGACTCCAACTCAAAAAATAAAAATAAAAAATAAAAAAAATAAAAGGTGTCCTTTAATTTAGGACTAAATGTAATATAAAGTTTAGTATTTCTCATAGGGAAGGAATGCTGACAACTAAGTCTATTAGTTTTTGTTTATCCTTCAATTTTGATGTATAGTCTTACCAGACATAGAATTATTAGTTAGCAGTCTTTCTCTATTAGCAATTTGACTATGTCATCCCACTGTCTTCTGGCCTTTCTAGTTTTTGATGAGAAATCAGTTGTTTATTTTATTGAGAATCTCTTGTATGTGATGACTTATTTTTTTCTTGCTGCTTTTAAGATCCTCTCTTTGTCTTTCAATAGTTTGATTGTAATATTTTCAGGTGTGGATACTTTTGTGACAAACCTACTGGAGTTCATTGACCTTCTTGGATGTATGGATCCATATCTTTGATCATATTTATGAAGTTTTGGCTATTATTTCTCCAAATATTTTTTCTAGCCCTATCTTTTTCTCTCACATTTCCTCCCATCATGTGATGTTGGTATGCTTGATGGTATCCCACAGGCTTTATGCATTTTTAAATATACTTTTTATTGTAGAACAGTTTTAGATTTATAGAAAACCTGTGAGGATAATATAGAAACTTCCCCTATTGTCCACATTCAGTTTTCCCCTGAGGTTAGCATCTTATGTTTGTATTACAATTGATGAGCCAATATTAACATATTACTATCAAATAAAGTTTATACACCATTGAGATTTCCTTAGTTTTTACCTAATGTCCTTTTTGTTCCAGGATCCAATCCAGGATGCCATATTATGCTTATATTTCCTTAGGCTCTTCTTAGACATGCCATTTTCTTAGACTTTCCTTCTTTTTGAAGATATTGATAGTTTTGAAGAATGATTGTCCCTTGGTTGGGATGTGCCTAATGTTTTTCTCATTATTAGAGCAAATTTATGTGTTTTGAGGTTATGGTAATTTTTCTTAATTCATTTTTTTCACTTTCTCCCCTGTATAATTTCAGTTGCTCTATCTTTCATGTTTTGGATTATTTCTTTTGCCAACCCAAATCTACTGTTGAACTCTTATTGTAAATGTTTTTTTCAAGGGTAATTTTCATCTCCAGAATTTTACTTTGTTCCTATTTTTATAGCTTCTATTTCTTTATTAGTATTCTCATTTTGTTGAGGCATTGTTCTCATACTTTCTTTTAATTTTTTAAAAAATTATTTCTTTCCATTCTTTAACATATTTATGACAGCCAATTTAATGTCTTTGCCCTGGGCTTCCCAGGAAGTTTCTATCAACTCTTTTTTTCCTTATATATGGGCCGTATTTTTCTTTTTCTCTGTGTATCTCATAATTGTTGAAAACTATTCATTTAGAATGATATACTGTGGCAATTTAGGTTGTGGCACCTTCTCAGGGTTTGTTGTTGTTATTGTTGTGCTCCTACTTTTTGTCTGTTTAGTGACTTTCCTGGATGAATTCTGTAAAGTCTTTATTACCTTTTGTATACAGCAGCTGGAGTCTTTGCTTGGTTACCTTAGTGGTCAAGCTAATAATCATAGGTATCTTTAAACATTTTGAACCAATAAGTTATCCCCTGCTGAGGGACTCTGTGAGTATATTGTGGCATGTATTCAGTGCTTTGGCAGTTTACAACTCTGCCTTATCCTTTACTTCCTGCTTGTATAACATCTCAAAGTCAGCCAGAAGTGAGAGATTTGGATCTCCTCATGTCTTTCCTGGGCATCCACACATTTCTGAACATGTATGTGGCCTCAAAGCTCCCAATAAACATCTCATTTGTAGATCTTCCTTTTAAGTTCTCGGGCAGGTTCTTGTTTGTTTCAGCTGGTACCACTGTCTCAGACAGCTGTGATCTCAAACAATTGCCACTGATTGTTTTTAATAACATACTTGGCGTAGGGCTTTTTTCAGATCAAATAATGACAAGGCCTACAAATTTGGATTTTCCACAGCACTGCTAGGCAATCAAATAGTAACATTTGTACAGGCAATAATGGTATGACACAAGAGAAACCAACTACTGTCATGCCAAATAATCTCTTTTTGCTAAACTCGACCAATTTCTTGAGCTTCTAGGGTACTGGGTAATATTTCATTTAATCCATGCCTTCATTTCACATTACATCTTTCTTCCTCAAGGCCATGGCATATAATTCCTTTTCCCTATCTTTTCAGGCCTATGCTCCCTTTGTTCCTACCTTTGTTGTCACCAACAAGAGCTAGATTTGCCTCCAAGGTATAAGAATTCTAGGGTAGGTAGACTGGTATCCATGCCCTCTTTTTCTCTTTTGTGTTTTCTCAGAAATTCTTATATACACAGATTGCTATGTTATAACTTGCATGTAACCAGTTTCCAATCCTTTTGTAGTTGTTGTCTGTACTTTTATGAAATTTAGAAACTCACTTTACACATCACCTTATTAAAACACTGCTCATTTTGTTGTCGGTTTTTAAATTTATGTTTCTTTCATATTACACATTCAAACCCCTTGATGTTAAGGGTGTCAGGTTATTTTTCTATTATCTCTAAGGATTAAGATAGGCTGGGTGCATATTTAGCTTTCAGTGAATGGTTTTTGAGTTAATGAATGGCTATATCATCTAGTAAATTCTACAGATAGAGAACTTGTTTGGACTTCTTAGCAGGAAGTAAAACTCTACACACACAGCTTTAGGTGTGGCATTCCAATTAGCTTAAGAAACTCCAGATATTTCAGTTTCTTTATCTTTCTCAAGGTCATGGCTTACAAAGTATTTCTCAGTGTGACCTTCATTCATCTTTCCAGCCACATTCCCCACCAGAATGGAATCCTAATCTAAGATTTTCTAGTCCACACACACATCATATTTTTTTGTTATGCCTTGTACCTTTGCAAATTAATTTTCTTTTTTTACTTCTACCATGATAAACTCTTATTTGTTCTAAAGTACCAGCTAAAAATCAACTCCTGCTCTAATCTCTTCTTTTGCACACCTAGCAGATTTAGTCTCTTCTCTCATTAAGTTATAATTATTTATTTTTATATCAGTTATCATAGTGCCTGCCACATGAAGGGGCCCAAACAATATCTGATAAATGAGTAAATGAATGTTTACTCCTCAGCTAGATTTCAAAGATTCTGAAAGTTGCAGAGAATGTTTATTCTTTATGCTCCAAGCGTTGTCCTGTCCCATAGACTCACAATATTATTTCCCTAATGAATAGATAAGTGATGTCAGAGAGTGTACCTGTTTAGCCAAAAAAAAAGTGAAAGGACCATACTGACCAGATCGCCTAATATAGTATTTCAGGTAAACTAAATTGGTTCTTATTGGCAGGGCCACAGAGGGCCTTTGCATGAAATGGAAAAAGGATCCCCATCAGGCTGGAAACAACTGTGAGGACATAGGTCTTGGTGAACAAAGAGACATTTATGCAAGAAAAATGGAGCCCAATTTGGGATGAAGCAGTCTCATGGTAGGGATAAGGCATAGCAATCTGAATTCAGGGTGAATTTCACTCTCTTGCCCCTCCCTTGGACAGGTGTGTGTCCTGTGTTACAGCCCTATTTATCATTGGCTACAGAGGACTAACTTTCTGTCCCACTGAGATTCACTGCATTCCTTAACATGAAAAGAGGGTCCTACTTATAACCAAATATCATCTATCTTTAATTCTTGGCACAACCCCCCTTTTTTTCCCAGGGTACATGGTTTTTTAGATAAAGCAAGGATCAGTAAATCTATAGATAATAGTGTATTTGATGGGGAAAATTATCCTTTTTTTGTCAAGGCCTAATTTTTAGGCAACTGCGTGATGCCAGGGCTCATGATTTGGTAATCTTGTCTGATAGTTTTGGTTTATTTAGTCTCAAATGTAAACTGTAAACTATATTTTGCAAATAACTTGAAATTATTTGTCTTGGAAATGACTAATTCTAAGAATAACCCATCTAACTCTGAAAGAATTCTTTGATTTAGGGATTCTTTTATTTCTTCTCAAAGAGTGAAAATTAAGCAGATTATTAAAAGAAAAAAGTAAACAAGACTATCCCTGGGAGGGCAGCTACTACTCACCTTGTAAAAAGATGTATTCCCTTACCAGGTAGCAAGGAAGAAAGGAGGTAGGTAGTCTCTTGGCAAATAATGACTGTAGGTAGACAGAGAGAAGACTTTTTCCAGAATACATTCCTTATTCCCTCAGAGGTCATTGTTTACATCATATGCTCTGTCTCCAGAGCAAAGACGTCCCAGTGGTTTTACTGTGTTTAAAAACAACTGTTGATTATCCTTTCATTCTGCTTGTGTATATGCTTTAACAAATGTAGACTTTTATCAGTTGTAAGTCTTTTTTTCTTATTACTTAAAATTTTTTTTTTCTTATTGCAGCATGCATTATCTCTTCTGTTTCATCCAACTTGTTTAGCCAAAGGAAGTAAAACTCTACACACACAGTTTTAGGTGTGGCATTCCAATTAGCTTAAGAAACTCCAGATATTTCAGTTTCTTTGTCTTTCTCAAGGTCATGGCTTACAAGGTACTTCTCAGTGTGACCTTCATTCATCTTTCCAGCCACATTCCCCACCAGAATGGAATCCTAACCTAAGCTTTTTCTATTTTATTAATTTAAAATATTTTATTCAAAGTTTTGTTGATGTGCTATAACACACAAGTTCTGTTTCCCAAATTTTGATTGATTTCAAATATGGAATTTACATTAAAATTTCCAGAGAGAAGTATTATTATACCTGGATACTTTGACCAGTTCATAAGACATTTAAAACCTTATAGGTAGCGGAACGATGACACTATCAGACTTACAATGCATTTTGGGGCCTACATAATACAAGTAAGAGGGGAAGAAGTGTTCTCCCCTTTTCTTCAGTTCAGGGCTACCCTTTAACAAAATTTGGAAATGGATAATATTTGCTTTTGGGTTCTCCCTCCTGAATTAGGGTGCCCCTAACCTCTGTAGCCCAAGGCTCTGACAGGTGGGTTTCAGTCCATATCTTTCAAAATATGTGTGGTAGGCAAGGCATAGGACTTTGAGGATGGGAAGGACATGAAAGGATAGCTGTGATGTGTGATCAAAAGGGGGTGTCAGATGCCTGTCCAAAGAATGGAAGCACAGGTCATTGATCTGCCTCCCTCTTTCACAGTTGTATTCTTCAAGCATGATCTGCTTTACTGAATCATTTTAGGCAAATATTTGTTTCCTCAAACTGTAAGGATAATTGTGGAGAAGCAAATTGCAAAACATGAGAAGACATTAAAACTTTTTTTCTTATTGCAGCATGCATTATCTCTTCTGTCCCTTCCAAGGCTTGTTTCTATTTTATTAATTTAAAATATTTTATTCAAAGTTTGGTTGATGTAGTATAATATACTAAATACACATTCCTGAATATTTCTGTTAAAAGTATAATAGTACACAGAGGAAATAGGAAAGTAAGTTACCCCACATAACTGGAAAATACATTTAAGCTATTGCATCACAATTTTTTGTCGACATTGACTTTCTCAGGATACTGGTTCCTCATTTATATTTAGAAATCGCTCCTGTTTCCTCAGACTCAGCTCCTTTTAGAGAATGGACACATTTAGGCTAAATTATAAGAGACTCAAAAAATACTCTAAAATTTTATACACATTTTGTGTGTATGTATTAGATGTATGTTTTCTTTTCCTTGAAAAAGGTTCCATGGCTTTCAGATTTTCAAAGATGTCAATGATTAAAAATAAAGATAAAAAAAAAAAAAAGATTTAGAACCACCACCTGAAAGCAATTTCTTGAGAAATAGTGTACTAAGAACAGTATATCAAGTTTAGGTGTTATGATCTCTATAAGCTTCTAAAAGTGTAATTGAGGTCATTGAGGGTTATTATATCTTCCCCACATAATTTTATTGTCCAAAATTAAGTAATTGAGTGAATATCCCTATAATATTAGAAATTCTCTAGGCACTCAAATATATGGTACCTCCCTCTGTTCTGAGGTATCATTTTTGGTAGGGAGAGGCTATTTGATGTATATTCAGTGTGTTTTTCCATTAAAGAATGCTATTAAATGTTGCAAGTTAAAGTAAGAAGAAAACAAACCAGTGCTTAAAATTGGTTTTTATGTCCAGTTTGATTATAAGGAGGCACAAGAGTTGAAAATGCACTCAATATCTTTTGCCTTCCATTTGTTACTAGACTCAGCCTCATTAACAGCCCTAGATCATTTGAGACCTGTATTACAATACTTACCTCAATTAATTACTACTTGTTTACTCTTTTTTGCCCACTAACTATGAACTCTTCAATAGCAGAGACTGCTACTTTATTTAGAGATGGGGTCTTACTGTCTTGTCCAGGTTGGACTCCAACTACTGGACTCAAGCGGTTATCCTGCTTCAGGTGCTCAAGTACCTGGCATTACAAGTGCACACCATTATACCCAGTTTGAGATTGCTTCTTATTCATCTTTATTGTACTTTAATACATTCATTAAAAATTATCAAATTTGACAAATAAATACATCCTTGATATATAATGGGTTTTTAATAAATGTTAATGGAAAGAATAAATTAATAAAAGGGGAAATTAATGCTTTTTTCTAAAATCTGAACTGACTTTATAATATACTCTTCAAAAATAAATATAACTTCTAATTAGAAAGTCTTTATTGATTTTTAAAGTAATAATATGAACTGTATACTGAAGATTATAGTTAATTTGATTGCATAGCTAATCTTATTTAGCACTGTCTAAGAGGATTATTGTTAGAATTGTCAAGGCAACATTGGGACTATTTGCAGACTCTAGCAATAATATAATTTTTTTAAATGTACATTTTAACTGCATTTTTACCTTCTGAGTAAAATTTTTTTTGAAACCATATTTAAGTTTTTCCAAAAAGGCAGTTTGTTATCTGTTTTTGCATTGGCTTCCTGTAGATCTGTTGTCAGTTTAGAGCAGAAACAGGCATAAAAGTTTAATGAGTTGTAGTGTAGCCATTAAGAGAAGTAAGTGCATGGCATTCAGGTAGATATGGTCAATAAAAACATCTCAATGTACTTACATTACTGAGTGGTCTTAGAGAGGAGCAATACATTTTTTAAAAACATGAGGTAATTCATAATATTAGATCATGATAATACCTCCTCTGATTTTTTTTTTAACTCAATGTTGGTGCCTAATTTTGTAAACCATTTTAATGTCCAGGGTTTCAAGTGCCAAACTTAATAATTTTTCTCGCTTGGAGCCAACACTTCACCTTCTGGGTGTGCAGTTTGATCAGAATGTGGCCCACAGCATCATCACAGAAAAACCTGGGGCAGCAACGAAACTTTTATATCAACTGTACATTGCTCTTCAGAAAAAGAAGAAAAGTGGACTGACTGGAATGGAAATGCAAACCATGCAGCCCATGACAAATTTAAGACTTCAAAATATGAAAAGTGATGCTTTTCGAGAGGCAAGTACATAAAGAAGCATAATAAGCATTCCCTAGTGTAAAACTTGGTAGAGACATGATAGTGATGTTGCATTCTTAAGAAGCTCTTTGGGTACTTGTGCTTATTGTTATGGGCTGTAATTGAGTTTTGTTTTACATTAATATTTTGAATTCATTTATCCATTTTGATATACCTCTCTATCCTATCCATATTACTAATAGCTTATTGAACTATGTTTTCTAATTTCCAGTAGTACTTTTTTTGTTGTTTTAGAAACAGGGTCTTGCTGTTTGTGCTCAGGCTGATCTTGAACCCCTGAGTTCAAGCAATCCTCCTGCCTTACCCTCCCAAGTAGCTGGGACTACAGACCCAGTATTTTTGTGCCTGCTCTTCTCTTTCCACTTCTATCACTATCCTATCTGCTCATATCTCCCTATGAGCTACTGCAGCAGCCTGTTAACATGTCTCCCAATCTTCAGGCTTTTTTTTTTTAAAGCACACGAGAAATGGTCTTTTTTACATTGTCACCTTTTCAGGCTTTCTACTAGAGGTCAATCAACTGCTAGATGAATCTTTTCTGAATCACTCCCATTGAGTTCTTCTTCTCAGAAACTTTCTATTTTATTTCTTTGTAGTCCTCAGCATAAAATGTTTCTTTCTTCTACATTGATTGACAATTTATCCTTCCTACTCTTCCTTTTCTCATACCCAAACTCACCCCTCTCATCTCTTCTCCTCCCCAAACTTTTTTCTCCATCTACTTCTGTGCAGCCCAGTGCATATGAATTCCTCCTTTGGAACTTCTAGATCATGGGTAATTCTTACTCTTTGGGTGATTACTTCCTGATGCTGATATTGTTGGCTAACCATTATTTATTTGTCATATGACCTCACAATATTTCTAGTGCATCAAATTTCAGGAAGATGTCTAGTACAATCCTTTAAACATTGTAAATACTCATTAAATAGGTATTTTGATTAATTGATACAACTTTATAGTTAACAATTCTCTCCAGTTCATATATTATTTCTTTATGGTAATTGAAGTGCATTAAGTTCTCCAGGCCTTTGGAATGATCATGAGTGCTGCACAGATACAAAACACTAAATATAAATGAAGACAATTAAATCTGTAAATTTAATTTTTGAAGCAGCAGTGACATAATAGGCATGGGGACCATCTTTATTTTCATATTTGTCTATTCTTGATGGATATCCTTACAACCCTGGTAGCAGAATGGTTTCAGCACCCATGGAGAGCTAGAAATTAGATTAGTCTTAAATGTGAATGATTTTTTTAAAGTTTTCAAGCAAAGTTTATTTAGAGAGAAAGTAAATTAAAGAGAAAGAGAGAGATTCACTTCCTCGAGATAGGGAAGGGGGCCAAAGCTAAGGAAACATTGTGACCATAGCTCAAAAATCCATTTGGAGACAGCAGAGTTTAACAAAGCAGTGACCAAATGTGAATAATTTAATATCATTTCCTGATTCCTTTGCTTGCAAGCTGGTTAACTTTGAGCCAAGCCAGCCCCTGAAAAACTTTCAGCTTCAATTTTTCCAACTGTAAAAACAGGGATGATTGCCTCTCTTTACCTCAGAGTTGGGCTTTTATGTAGCTTCAAGAAGGCAATATTTAATATAAACTGTAAAGCAGTCAACAGTGGTAAGTGCTACAAGAGCTGTGTAGATAAAGACAAGCAAGCCCATTAGCCCATTTAACATTGGTGAACTTCCAGAGTCAATCATTCATTCATTGAACAAATATTTATTGGCCTTCTACTTTTTGTCAAACACTTGCACAACGAAAAGCCCCCAGCCCTCAAAGAGGTTACATTTTAGGGAGGAAAAAGCATTTTATTAGAGTGGTGTGAATTACAGTGAGTTGAGAAGGAAATTGGGGAAGAGGAAGAGGGTAGCATAGATTATGCTTTCCAAAAACGTGTACGTAATGGAAAAGAGAACAATAGCTGAGGAGGAAAAAGCTCAAGGAAAATATGAAATTGCTTGCTTTGTAGACATAGAGACTGGGACAACTTGTCAATTAAAAAGTATCAGTGGCAGGAGATATGAAAATGGCATGAGGCTCAAGTGGAAAGATGTTCTTTGGGGAAGAAAAGAGGAGGATGCAATCAGCGGTTTATGTGGAAGAGGAGATATGTAAAGAAAGTAGAGTGTCTACTATATAGTGAGATACAAGTGTCTATTATATAGTAATATTAACATTGGCTGAAATTTCAGAAATTTGAGAAGCAGCAGGGAGTTAGTCAAAGCAAAAAGATGCAAGCGTCTATTATATAGTAATATTAATATTGGCTGAAATTTCTTGAATGTATTTAGTATTGTACCAAGCCCTGTTCTTGGTGTTTTATGAATATAATCTCACTTGATCTTTATAACAGCCCTATAAGATAGATACTTTTATTATTCCCATTTTACAGATGATGAAACTGAGGCACAGATTGATTAGGTAATGCCCAATTTCATGCTGCTAGTGTGTTATAGAAACTCAAATCTAGGATGTTTTGATATTTCTTTACCTTTTACTAGGGAATGGCTTAAGTAATGGGAAGAATCTAGCTCCTTTTATTATCTCTGATATATTGAAATTAGTTATACAGAAATTATTTTTGTTTGTGAAAAGGTGTTTCCAAAACACAAATCCCATTTATTAAAAGTTAAGCTTAGTGCAAAAATTTTAACTATAAAACTATATATGAGGCTATTTTGTAAGAAGTAATTCAAATTATAACTTTTTATTGTCCTCACATTAATTAAGAATATGAGTGGTTGGTATGCAGCTTGAATTTATTTCAACTATCAACAGTGGTAATTCATAGAAATTTTATTTTGAAGACAAATTCTATGTATGCTTATAATGACAATATACTCTTTATTCTCTAATAACAAAATATTTTGAAATGCTTTCTTCATTCAGAGACTGAAAAACCTGATACCACGTCAAACTGATTTCAATCTGATGCGGGTTACATCCAGGTTTCAAGAAAAATATAAACACATGAAAGAAGATCTTGCCAGTGTGCATTTTGAGAAACTTGAAAGATTTCAAAAGCCCGAGGAAGAACAAAGATGTTTTGATATTGAAAAGGTTTTATAGAACAATTTTTCCAGAAATTTATTAGCACATAGTGTACCGCTTGAGATTTATGCCTGTAGTATACATTGCATAAGCAGCGATGTAGCACAAGTTGTGCTTTCCTGATGCATGACTTAGCCCTGCCCTCTGTTACCATTTCTCTCCCTCATTCTCCTTCTCTTCATCTTCATTCTTTCTGTCACCTCTACTAAGAACTAAGAACAAGTGGAGTGACAAGACAACTTGATCTTTCCACTACTGTAGTAGAAATCGATGTTTCAGCTGCTTTAGTGATGGGAGGTTGCTACAAGCTACCCCAGTGGAAAGGTTTAAGACCACTGTTACCACAAGGAACATGAAGAAGATATTACCCCTCTCTTTCCCTTCTTTTGTACCCCTTGGTCTTTCTCACCTGCCCCATTTCTCTCTTCCTGGAAATGTGGGATAATTCTTTGCTCATTTCTCTTTTCAACCACTTTGAACAACTCTCAACCTCTTCCTGGCTCTTGCTTTTTGCTTTGACTAACTCCCTGCTGCTTCTCAAATTTCTGAAAAAAATCTTTAATGGTATTCTATGCCTTTATAGACATGAAAGGATAATTATTAAAGACTTTTAAGAGAATTTTAGGGGACTGGGTATATGGAATATGTAAACTACAGACAAAAGAATAATAGTCATTCCCATTATACTGTAAAATCACTTTTAAAATTCACATATTAAGAATGATAAGAAATTGACATATCATGAATGTTGTCAGCTCCTTGTGGAAGGAAAGATGAGCCAAACTCTAGAAGATCATGATTCTCTTACTTGCTAGAAAGTGAATAAAGGATGTACCACCCTTTAGCATTGAATGGTAAACAGACAAAGCTCTCTTAAAGTAGTGTTTAAGTTGAGACCAAGTGCTGGGACTGTAATTTATGTCCAGCTTTGAAATGCCAAGTTTAATGCAGAAAGCCTCCAAAGAAAGCTGGAGAAAAGGAAATATTACATCATTAAATATTCAGAAATGAATTATATTAAAAAATGATCATAGGAAAAAAAATAGGGCCAAAAGGAGACCCCTATATCTTCCTGGTTTTCTTAAGAAAAAAACAAACATATTGTAGTCAAATAAAAACTCACATTTTGGAAAGTGAAAGAAAGAAAAATTTTAAATTAACTGTAGTTTCTAGCTTTTTAATGGTAAATTTCACTTTCTTTGGACACAGAAGCTGATAATCTTATTAGTTCTAATATAATGCTTTAGTAGTAAAGTATATGAAACAATTAGTTTCATATGTTATCTCTTACATTATTTATTTTTAAAATACTTTATCTGATTTTTGGTTTTTTTCCCCCTTTCAATTGCATTACCTGCTTATGCTTTTTGAAATAATTACTGCTTACACAGAAGAGATGATCCAGAAATATCATATAATTTAGTGTTGATTCAATCTTTGAGGTAGCTCCTAAACTCATTGTTTTGAGTGTGACTGGGTTTTGAGGAAACCTGTCATTTCTATGGGGTTCCCAGGTGCTCTCCTAGAAACTGTCCCCTAAAAAAATATATTCCAACACTGGGTGGGATTAAACATTTTCTTTAGACCATCATTAGAGATATAATTTTCTCTTCCTATGATTGGGCAAGTCATGACAAGGAGACTGGGAAATAATTAGACTTTTCTTTACATTAAAACATCTTTATGTTTTTATACTATTTTTTAAAGTATCATCACACAGAATGAAAATACAGACATTTATTAAATATAATTTAGGGATTTCAAAATTGTGTCTTAACATTATACTTTCCAAAATAAGCCATACTGATACCTGCTTCTTAATATTATACAATTTTAACACCTAGACCATTGATTAATTGCTGGGTTCTGAAGATTTAGTAAATTGTACTAAATTGTATATCTACAATTATATATTGTGAACCTATGAGTGTATAACATTACCTATTCTGACTATTATTCTGAATAACCAAACTAATGTATATGGAATACTTAGCAACGCTTAAGCAGAAGACGACAAAATGAAATAATGGCCAAAATCCAAGCAGCTGTCATACAGATTCCTAAACCAGCATCAAATCGTACTCTGAAAACACTTGAGACCCAAACAATGATGAAAAAGAGAAAAGAAGCAGAGGTAAGTGATAACCCCTTAATATCGTGCTGTGTTTACCTTAATTAAAGAATAGTCTTTCCCTAAAATATAAAGAGAGACCTTCTAAAATTTCTCACTTCCTTTCTAAATTATCTATGGCCCTGTCCTTTTTTCATTCAGAATTCCTCTACTCTATGAATATTCAATCCATTTTATATTATTGT
Organism: Tarsius wallacei; assembly: GCA_963574415.1. NCBI lineage: Eukaryota > Metazoa > Chordata > Mammalia > Primates > Tarsiidae > Tarsius > Tarsius wallacei. The sequence continues at coordinate 13,063 of CAUYQG010103503.1, forward strand.
TCAAAAACAAAGAATGTAGATGTAGGCCAGGGTTGGTAAACTCCTATTAAATGGTTGTACTGCTCTGGACTCCTGTGTTGAAAAAGATCCTGTGGGTCATTAACAAATCAGGTCAGAATGGGTGCCCTCATAATGGGTCATGTCTTAGTCCTTTTGCATTTCTATAAAGGAATAACTGAGGCTGGTAATTTATAAAGAAAAAGAGCTTTTATTTAGCTCATGGTTCTGCTAGCTGGAAAGATTAAGATTGAGCATCTCATAAGGGCCGCGGGAATGAGAAGGAGCTGGGGGGAGAGGAAAGGGATGGAGAACTGGCATGTGCAGACACCACATAATGAGATGGGAAGCAAGAAAAGAGAAGGGGGAGATGCCACTCTCTTTTAAACAACCAGCTCTTATGGGAACTAATGGAATAAGTACTCACTCACCATCAGGGAGGGCATAAGTCTATTCATGACAGATTCTCACCTACAACTTAAACACTTCTCCTTATGTCCTACCTCCAACATTGGGATTAAACTTCAACATGAGATTTGGGGAGGGCAAACATTCAAGATCATAACTGCTACTGGTACAGCAGGGGCCAAAGTATACATACCATATAAATGCCATTCCTACTATATGTTTTTACTCAATTTTTCCTCATCATACAGCACTAATTTCCTATGAATTCCAGGAATGTTAAGTGACTTGTAGCTATCAGTATATTTTAAATTTAAGAAACCTACACTGGCGATATTTTCCTAGACCACACCGTCAGTCATTTTAGTAGGATATAATCTGCTTATATTTCTAGGAGAGCAGTACTACATTTTGATACTAATTCCTGAAGTCTGCACCATATACTGCTACAATGTTGTTTGTAGTCTCTCATGTGACTGACAAAGATGATTAATAGCTATCATTTATTGAACATGTACTATATGTCAGGCTGTGGATTGGGCATTTCACATTGTCTTTAATTTGTAAATAACTCTCTAAGTAGGGTATTATTTTTTCCATGTTGCAGATAAGGAAACAGAGTCACAGAAAGTTGACATGTTTTACTCAAGTTCACAGTGCTGGTAAAGTAGAGATGGATAGATCTTTGATTCCTAAGTCCATTGCATTTTACATTAATCCACATTTCTTTTTCATAAACAATTCTAACAAAATATCCTGTACTTGGATTCTAAAAGTGACCACTTACAGAGATTTTTTTTTAACTCCATTTTAGTATATAGCTCTCATATTGCCCCTCAGTTGAGTAAAGTTTATTAATAAGAATTTATAATATACAAGGGTGAGCTACAGTTAATTTTCAGAGAACAAATTACTAGTGTAAATAAGATTGCATGAGGAATATTTAAAACACCTGCAACAACAATTTTTAAAGAAATATTTATATCCAAAAATGTATGTCCGGCTCTTTGAGAATGTTTATTGTAATAAAATTCCTTGGTGCACTGGCAGAGTTAGAATCATGAACTAAATTATTCAGATTAGTCAATTTTCACTTTCTTTAACAAATCAAAATTATAAAAATATTCTGGAATGCAGCTTTTCATATCTGGGCTTCTAATTATCTTGAAGTAGTAGTACATGTTACCTTGTACAATTGAATGAATATGGTAAATGAAGATTTTTTTTTAAATGGTTTTTTGAGGCAGAGAACTGATGATGAACTTTCTTTAAAGGATGTGGCCAATGAAATCAAGAAGTTTGAAGCATTAATAAAAAAGGATTTCCAAGCAAAAGAAAGGTGGGATGTGAACTATTTTAATAGTCACAAAACTGTATTCTGTTCTACACATAACTTTTTAATATTTAGATGTAGCTTATTTGGAATAACTATTTCAAGGATCTTTTCACTTAGGAGAATCTTCATTCAGAGAATATGAGGGAAGACAAATGAGTTAAAATTCAGATTGCTTATTAACAGCTTGTATAAAGATCTAGAGAGAAGGTGACTGTATGAAATGTGAAGCTGATTTATTTTTCTATACTAGTCTTCTAAGTTCCCACACACTTTTTAAACACCAAAATTGTTTCCAGTGACCACTAATTTAAATTTGTCACAGTAAAGCCTTTATTAGACTCTAATTTAGTTTCTCTCTTGCTATATCCTCAGCATTTAGCATGGGAACTAACAGTAAGGAGTTGTTGAATGAATTAGTTTGTTGACAATATGTCATTAAGACAGTCATTTTGGTTAGTTCATTTTAAAAATGGCCTAATTAATGGGCTTCATTTGCCTAAAGATAAAGATCCCTTATCCCTTTGTTTTCTATTGGAGGTCATTGATGCACAGAAAATAATCCATTAGAGAGTACATATATAGGAGTCATTTGGGACTTTCTGCATTTTTAAATGAAAGCTGTTCAAATTCTAACTCATTTACATCAGATGAGATGAATCCCTGTTTTAAAAGATACTAATTCTAAATGAGAAAATCAGAAACAAATTACATACTTCAGTTTTATATTAATATTTTCTGAAGGAAGGGAAAGACAGAGCCAAATAAGAAGGAATAAGAAAAAGTGTCAAGGAAGAAATGATGACAATGTCAAATGTGAAAAGAAAATCAAGCAAAATGGAGGATATATATGTATCTTACCTTTCCTCTACCCTCTGCAGAAACTTATAATTTCTATTCCCATTTATCAGTTTTGCTCCTGACTGTTAAAACGGTGTAATTCAAGTCTACTCACCCATGCAGCCACCACCTGAACCCTACCATACCTATCCTGACCTTGACCATGAAACCACTGGATTTCTTCTAACTCTCTCACTCACCTCACCAGCCACATGCTCTGTGGTGATAAACATATTGTATATATCAGAAAGACCATCTTCAATGATTGAAATACTTTGTTGTTTGTTGGTGAATGCTATTCTCTATAGTTCCCCCTATCTTCTTTCCTGAGACCCCTAAATTCCCACAAAATTTAGCAACCAGAGTTAACAAAGCGCAGCAGTGACTTCCAAGCCCTGCACCAGTATCCATTCCTTGCTATGTAAATTATTAAATGTCTTAATGATCATCCCCACACTGCAATATTTACCTTGCTCCCCATATCCTTTGCCAACCCAATCTGACACTTGGTTTCTATCAGTTAGCTTTAGAAACCTCAAATTAGATAAACGTGTCTTCTCTGTCATGTTATAGAGATTGGAAGGTAAGCATCCAGAGTGTATTGTTTTCATCCTCAGGATCATATTCATGATACAAGATGTTTGCTACAAATCTAGGCTTTGGGCCCATGTTCCAGGCATGGAACATGGATGGCAAAAAGTATTTATCTCCTATCTGAAATAGGTTCCTTTAAAAGCCTTCCTGAAAGTCTCCTATAACATTTTTGCTTTATCTTACTGATGAGAATATAGTCACATGGCCAGGCCTAGCAAGGTGGGAGGCTGGGAAATGTAGTCTTTAGCTGGGTACATTGTTTCCCTGAATAAAGTTGGGGTTCAATTTTGAGGGAAAAGGGAGGGAAATAGTAGTATCAGGTCCCTTCTTCACAGAAGCCTCCCTTACTTGGTCCTGCCAGATATTTGCAGCTGAGGGGCCATAACATATTAACAGCCTCACTTTTCAGAGGAATAAGATAGGGCCTGTGGCAGCTGAAGCCCCTGGACTGTTACCTCTGGCTGTAAGCAGCCTCATCTGAGACTTGAAATTCCTCCCAGTGTGCTGCACAAATATCATTTTCCCTGATGGCCTTAAAAAGAAAAACATTGGGCAGTGCTGGTCAAAGGCAAACTTTTAAACAAAGGCTATGGATAAAATATATGGCTCTTTTTAAGTCCCGTAATTTTATTTATTTATTTATTTTTGAGTTGGAGTCTCACTCTGTTGCCCAGGCTGGAGTGCAGTGGCACGCTCATGGCCACTGCAGCCTCGACCTGTTGGGCTTAGGCGATCCTTCTGCCTCAGCCTTCCAAGTAGCTGGAACCACAGGCGAGTGCTTCCATGCCCGGCTTATTTTTTGATTTATTGTAGAGACGAGGTCTCACCAAGTTGCCCAGGCTGGTCTCGAACCCCCGGGCTCAGGCAATCCTCTTGCCTTGGCCTCCCGAAGTACTGGGATTACAGGCTGAGCCACTGCACCTGGCCTTAAGCCCCATAATTAATCACTATTGTGTAAGTTCATTCTGAATTCTTAGCTTAGAATAAAAAATGTTCTGGACTCATTGAGAATCTTTGCACTAACTTGATGCCAAAAAACACTAAATTCTTCTCATAGCTTGAATGTGAGGAGCACATTCTGCCACTGCCTCTTTCACAGCCTGCTCCTAAACAGTTCTCATAAAATGATGCCTCAGAGCTAGCAGTGCAAGAGCTCCCATGGCTTACTCTTCCCTCCACATGTAAAAAAAGCTTCTCCCTTGTTTTTCATTTTTTAGACAAAAATAAATACTATCTGATATTTGCTTATTTAGCTGAAGTTTTTGGCTCCTGTAATTTAGCATTTGGATTAATAGATTTATCTGAGGCTTTTCCTAAAAACTTTTATTTTAAAAAACACAAATTTGACCAAGGTTTTGACTACTAATAATTTATAAATATAAAATTCTTAACCTCAATAGAGGTCTGGCAAGCAAACACATATTAAAAAAAGCAATCACTGCCCTTAAGAAACTCATATCTAGCAAAATGAATATTTATTTAAATGTTTATTTACTTAAATATCTTGTAGCTTTCTTTGTTTGTTTGTTTCTTTTTTTTTTTTTTTTTTGAGTTGGAGTCTCACTCTGCCGCCTAGGCTGGAGTGCAGTGGGACGCTCACAGCCACCCCAGCATCGACCTGCTAGGCTCAGGCGATCCTTCTGCTTCAGCCCTCCAGGTAGCTGAAACTACAGGCTCGCACTACCATGCCTGGCTAATTTTTTGATTTGTTGTAGAGATGAGGTTTTGCCAAGTTGCCCAGGCTGTTCTCGAACCCGTGGGCTCAGGCAGTCTCCTTACCTCAGCTTCCCAAAGTATGTAGCTTTCTTTACACCATTATAGGAATAAGGCAGTAGATGGATGGATGGGCTGATTGATAATTAAAGGAGAAGCAATGTGTTAATTGTATTATCGGCAGCATAAATACAATGTTTATAGAGCTGTTACCCCATACTTTATCTGTGGCAGAAACTTTTAAACAACACTAAGTAAAAGTATAATAAGGATTTTGATGACCAATCTAAAAGTGTTATGCCACACAATTAAATACAAAATTGTAATGAGTAAATCAGGTTAAACTCTTTGTCATTTCTGAGTCTTTGGTAGCTACACAGTTTGTACTCAGCTCCTCTCAGTAGCAGAATACAGCCAAAGGTTGAGCCCCTATTAGTGAAGTAATTACAATTTTAGTGGGAAATTGTTAAGCTTGTATAGTGAGTCTAAGCATATTATTTGAAAGTTAGCAGACATCAACTACTTGCCAGGCATGCAAGGCACAGGAGCAGAGATGAGGAAAATAGGGTACTTCTCTTACTAACTCAGAGTTCAGTTGGGAACAAATTATGATCTATAATACAATAATATCTATATTATAAGTTTGTAGTTATTAGGTCATCAATCATGAGTTAAATATGTTTTTACAAGAGTAAATTTCTGTTTATACAAGAATTGATGACTATTTAGTCCTTACACACTTTAGTAATAGTAAGGACACTTTAGTAATGTGTCCTTTTTTTTTGAATAAGATTACAAGTTATATTCTAAACCAGAAAGATTAATTACTCATAACAAAAGCAATGATTATTCATAATATAAAATTTATTATTTCTTGGCAAGTAACATTATGGTATTGCTCAGGTTATTTCACTGTTATAGTCTCTTTACTTTTTAAAGAGGTATTCAGATGATAATTGATAATTATTAGATTCTTATAGTCATAAAATATAACTTTTGTGTTTAATGAATGTGTTAACTTTCTGTTTCTAAATTGAATGTGTTAACTTTCTCTTGGGAATACCGCCAGCCTCTTCCAGATTATTTAAGTTTTGGACATGAGGTAGAGCAAGAGCCCTGAGGTAGGTCTTCTCACTTATGTCACTAGGACATGGGTAAGAAGCCAGATCAGACATGTGCTTGCCAGTGTGGTATGATAAGCAAGTCATTCAACTCCGGAGTTCCCAGTAAGAATTGAGATGATGTCCTAAGCAGTTAGGTAGTTCACAGAGTAACTTGCATTTTCATAGATGAGAGAAGAGTGGTAGTAAATAGAACCATCCATAGAAGCACTTTCTAGTGACTTGTCATTAATGCACCTGGCCTACTCTTATAGAAGTATACCTTCCAAGACACCTGGGTTATCAATAATCTGGCTTCTGTTGATTCAAAACAGACAAGGCAGAGGTCCTGAACCAGAGACTGGAAGAGAAATCCAGTCTCTTTGGCTAGAATAAAAATCTTAAAAATTAAAGAACAAAAAGGTAATGGACCTAGAAAGAAGTCTATGCTTAGGACTTCACAGAAACAGAGTTTAGAAATAGGGTGAAGCAATTTGGGTGATGGGCTCAGTAAAAGACCAAATCTCACTGTCACACAATGTACCCATGTAGCAAACCTGTACATGTACCTTTTAAATCTAAAAGAAAAAAAAAGAAATGAGGTGAAGCAAATAGAATCTATTGATAAGCTATATCACACTGAGCTATAATATTTACCACAATGCTTGTATTAATAAATTAACAGAGAATTCAAGGGAGCCTTCTTCTGAGCTCTTTCTCCATAGTCACAAGCAGTAGCATATGATCACATTATTTTTTTAAAGTCTAAAATAAAAACTATTGTTCTTAGTTTATCCAAGACTTCTTTAGATACAGTAGGCCAGACAACTACTGATTTGTTAAACACCTACTCAGATGATGACTACATTAAAAAAATTCAGAAGCGCCTAGAAGAAGATGCTTTTGCACGCGAGCAAAGGGAGAAAAGACGGCGGAGATTATTAATGGACCAGTTAATAGCCCATGAAGCACAAGAGGTAAGAAATCTAGATGTTGATTAAATAATAGTGCTGGGAAATTTACAAAATATAGTCTTCTATTCACAAAAATATATATCTTATATATGTATTGTCTCACTCTGAATCAAATGTTACTTTTACATCCTCACATCATAATGGCAAGTGTATTAAAAATAAAAACTCTACCTATTTACTAAGGAATCTAAAATCTGGTGATGATTGTACAACATTCTGAACGTACTAAATACAACTGAAGTATACACTTAAAAATGGTTGAAATGGTAAATTTTATATCATGTATATTTTACCACAATAGAAAAATACAAAAGAAGGAATCTAAAATCTCTGTTAACCATGTGTATCTATTGTTATTTTTAGAGAAAAACAGGGAATGTTTTAACAAAAACAACATGGAAAAGGTATTCATCCTTCCCAGTTTTCATTAGTCTACTCTTCTACTGCAGTGGGTTCTCAAAAGGTAGTTGCTGGATCAGCAGCACCAGCATCACCTGGGACCTTTCAGGAATGCAAATTATTAGGCCCAGCCCAGCCTGAATCAGAAACTCTGGAGTGGGATCCAGGAGTCTGTGTTAACAGGCTCCTTAGATTATTCTCACACAGCTACAGTTTGAGAATCACTGATCAGCTCTTCCACAAAACACATTTTTTCTGAACCTTTACTATGCGCTGGGTACTAGGTCCAGAGATCCAATAGAGAACAAGAATAAAAAGAAACCCGGTCTCATAGAGCATGCTGTTTAGGGGAGGATTTATAAACAAATAAGTACATTAGAGTGTGAAAGTGCTATAAAGGTGATGGGGGATGGGGCGGACACTTAGGAGGGAGGTCCTCTTGGCTTGGTTCAGGGATGGTGTTTGGAGGACAATGGCAGAAGCATGTAGTTAGTTGATTAAAGGAGGGTAGGGGTGGTTATGGTGGAGTGGGGTTAAGTGGCAATTTTCAGGGGAGGCCAAACCGTGGAAGGTGAAGGGTGTCTCTAAAGGAGAGAATATCATGTGGAAAGGCTTGGTGCTTTTAACTAATTAAAAGTCATGTCATCTAACAGGAGTCACCAGAGGCCAAGTCATAATGAGCCTTGTATGCTGTACAGAAGAAAATAAGAGATTTTATGATTTTCTATTTGAGTGCAAAGAGGAATAAGTGTGGCAAGTTCAGATTTGCCTTTAGAAAAATCACTCTTTAGTTTGGAGAATAGATTACAGGATGGCAAACCAAATCATAGTTGTTACTGTAATCCAGGTAAGAGATGATTCCAACTTAATCATCTTAAAATAGTGGCAAATGGGTTTGGAAGAAGTGGCTTCAAAAGCTATTTTGGAATTAAAATCAGTAGGATCAAATGATTCATTAGGCATGAGGTGTGAAAAAGTGGGAAGACAAGCTGAATTTTTAGCTTGCACACCTGGCTGGGTAGAGGTGTCATTTGCTGGAGTAAGGAAGATGGTAAGACAAATAGTCTTGGGGAGGAAGGTAACTTTAGTTGTAAATATAAATAGGACACATTTGTATGTCTAATATATGAAAAAGTCATTTGAGAAGACTTCTTTTATTCACCTAGCCACATCTGATCTGTTCAGTGGTTCTGTCCTCTGAAAGGAAATAGAGGCTTCATATGAGAAGTAAAACTGTTTGTCCATGGATTCCACTTCTTTCTTAGTGAAAGTTCAAAGAATAACTCTGGATATCGCTTTGTGCTAGAAGGATATTTCTTTACATTTAAATTTCTTTAAATTTTTAAATTTCTTTATTCAATCAGTTTTATCATCTCCCTTTTATTTAGAAGATTGCAAAATATGAAAGCTAGATCATGAAAAGTCAATTTTAAAATAACTACCAATTTTAAGTTTTATTACCTAGAAATAGAATTTTGCATACACTTCCATTTATGTTGTAAACAAGGTTTTTTGCTACTGTTTTTCTATTTATAAACTAGCTGACACAAATAATTCCAGTCCACAGTGGTGGAATGGGAAATTCTCATGTATGCCGTGGCTTGTTTTCCCATCCATCCTTCTCTCCTCCAAAGAGAAAATGGTATATGTCAGGAATAGAAATTGCTCTGCTTCCCTCTTGTCCATGCTGCTTTTCAGAAGTATGATGTGACTCCTGTGTCTCTGGTGCCATTTGTACTGAATCTACCAGAAATGCCTCAAAATATCTTCAGTAGCTTCCAAGTTGTTGCATTTTCCCTCTGAAATTTACGTACCCTCGTTTTAGTTTGGCAGGAGAACAGTCAGAGACTTGTGCTCAAGCTGATGTCTTGCCTAGTGATTCATAAATAAATGGATTTATGTGAATTAAATGATGAGATTTCAGGTTAGTACCATCACTTTGACTTTTTAGAGGATAGGTTTTGAGAGTAGGGGTGGTGAGGGTGAGGAATGATAGGGAAGAGTTAATGTTGTCCAAGGTCAAGGTGGTGTCATTGGGTATGGAATGGAGTAAGGGTGTGGTTTAAAAGCATGTAGGAGGTACAATAGAAAACTTCTTAAAGAATTGGATATTAGGAATGATAAGAAAGGAATGAATTTAGGATGGTCATAATGTCTTAAATCACAGAGTGGATTATTATAGGTCATAAGCAGACATGAGGGGATACAGGAAAAGAATCAGATCTGAAGAGGAATTAGTGAGTTTAGTTTTGGAGTTGTTGAATTTAAAGTGCTTCATAGGCATTTAAATGGAGATATTCAGGCTGGGAACACAATTTAGCTCCCACCTGGTTCTATGGTAATTTAACGAGTATCTTGGTTAGCTCTTAAGGTTTGTCCTAAATTAGTTGCCTCTGCATTCTAAGAACATTTTCTATGCTGTTTCTTTGAAACTGGCATTTGAACACCAGGTCTCTTCCTAACTTCCTAACTAAAAGACCCTTGAATACTTAGCCGTCATATCTTTCCTGCAGTGCTCCATTTCTCTATAAGAGCTGCTTGAGTATATTTGGAAAATTAGGTAATTGTTATAGATCAAAGGAGGCTCCTAGCTCTAAGGTTTTTTGTTTTTGTTTTTTCTTATGGGAGAAGTAAAGGGCCTAGCAATCAAATTGAAGTTGTTCTGGATTGTGTATATATCTGTCTAAATCCTACCCTAATATTGTAAAAAGTTTGTCTTTTATTATTTTCCATTTTATTCATTGCAAATACAGAATATTTTACCTATGTTCTGTATTAAATAAATATCTGTAGGCTGCCTTGAGCACCTAATCATCACTCATATCTTTGTTTCTATGAGAAAATATATCCTGCATTTTATTGAAATTTTGGGAAAAATCGATTTCTAAAACGTGAACTACTTATACAAGGGAACAAAATATAAATCCCACTTAACTTTGAGTATAAGTCCAGTAAACTTGCTAGTCCTCACGTTGAAGCATTTTATATATGGCATTGATTCAGCCATTCCACAGTAACTTCCTTTTCTTTTTCCCATCTTAATCATCATGTGATTCACCCAGCAATGACTAAAACATAACTGACCAATCCAGTTTGTTCAGCATAAGGATTGGAATGACTAGATTTTATCTCAACAACTAAATTACCTTGTCATATAAACACAGCTACATCTCCTAGAATTCACTTAAAATAATAAAACAAGTTTTTATTTTTTATTTTTTTTAAATAGGGTTGGGACTGTGCCTTATATATCCAAATGTGATAGGCAGGTTGAGCTGGCTTCAGCTGTGCTGTTCTTTTGCTAGTCACACCTGGGCTTGCTCATACATCTTTAGTCAGTTGGTGAGTTGGCAGCGGCTACCTGACTTATGATAGTTTCATCAAGTCCAACTAGGAAGACTGGTGCCTCTTTCTATTCGTGTTCTCATTTTCTAGCAGATCAAGATTGCACATGGTGACAGTGAGAGGGGAACTAGGAAACTCAGGCCCCAAGAGTTCCTTGGGTCTTGTATGTTTACTGATGTCCCATTGGTCGATTCAAGTTAATAATCACTCCATATGTCTTATTTAGAAAGTGGAGAATAAATTTTCCTTTTTGATAGCATTATCTTCAAGGTAACATTGTAAAGCTGTAGATGAACAGAAGGAAATAATTTGTGGCTATTTTTATATTCTGCTTTACTTCCAATATTGGATCTCAAAAGAAAACAAATGATTAACATTAAAGTTTTTAGAATTTTATAACTAGATGAGGCATATTTTTTAATTGTTCATGATTTCTCTTTACTAATCTACTTCAACTACTAAGAGAAAAAAATTATATTTGTTTTCAGTTGAACTTATATTCAATTTACATTTTAAAATAATTCCCCAGCTCAGGTTTCAGAATTTACCATAGAGTGTTATAGTTAGTATTTGTGTCTTGGTTCTATTATATATAGAATATTTCTCCTGTAATCTTTTAGTAGGAGAGATCATCTGATACAATGTCATTAATGATGCCAGATTTTCTTCCTCAGTCATTGATTGTTGAGTGTTAAATGGAAAACTCCTGTGTTTAGGTATTCTTCTAAGTCTTCCCATTGAGTACTATAATTACCTCTTCTTTCCACTTGATGTCTCTGTTTAGAAAAAGTGAGAGAGCTTGATAGGCTCAGGGACTTGGAGATCATCTTCTATCTTAAACCCATCATTTTACCTAAGAAGATATAGGCTTGAAAACTTACCTGCCCAAGACCACCCCAGCCAATTAATAGTACAACTGGGACTGCAACAGCCAGGTCTGCAAGTCCCAATTTAGTGTTTTTTCCACTGCTCATGTATTGTCTCCCCTTTCTTAAAACAGCCAATAACACATCTAGTTTCTTTTTCAGATTATGACCACTCAGATTTTCTAGGATAAGGAGTAGATCATTTTCCCATAGCTTCTTCTCCAGCCTTCACATTCTCAGTTTTTAGCTTTTTCTCACAGTGGTATTGAGATGTTCCCACTGAGAACTAATCAGATCTGCTGTTTTCAGCTGACAGTGGCTACATTTGTTTTACAACTAGTAGTTATGTTAGAATGCATACAACACAATTCCAGACTTCTGAAAACAAGCTTTAAAAAAATGTTAACACTTGTTTTTAAAGCCTTGAAAAAAATCACATAATTTATTTTAAATCAGACTTTAAATGAGTAATAATTCATTTAAAGTATTTGTGAGTTGTAAGACCATATTTCTGGATACCAAAACTGCACAGCCTTTGTTGGAAATTCTCATTTTTGTATCTTGACTTTTTTTTTTTTTTGCTATGATCAAATGGCAGAAATTGATTTAGGTGAATATTATGCCTTTTATACATTGTTTATATAGAGGCTTCTTAGCCCAGTGGGAAGTTTGGACATGGTTTTGAGAAATAATTGGCTCTTCCACTGGTGTTTTCAGGAGGCTTATCGTGAAGAGCAGCTGATTAACCGACTGATGCGGCAGTCCCAGCAGGAGCGCAGGATTGCTGTGCAGCTCATGCATGTTCGGCATGAAAAGGAAGTTTTGTGGCAAAATAGAATTTTCAGAGAAAAACAACATGAGGAAAGACGACTTAAAGATTTCCAGGATGCTCTTGATCGAGAAGCGGTAATCAATATCCCCCTTAAAAATCTTTCTTAAGTTACTATTGATCCTTTCTACCAAGTCATAGTCAACAAAACTGTGTTTTGCTGCCAGTCATCTGAGAAGAGTTAATTTTTATGTGATCTGGCTATTCTGCCCATTTTTATTTTTTTAACTATGTGCTATACTCTCTCCTTCAGTCTTGATTCCACAACTAACCATGTAATGCTCACCACCAACCCTATGGCCACATCTCTAGTCATTTTGATTGTCTGAAACCCCTTCTCCAATAGATTCCTTGGGAAGGGCTCATGGGAACATTACTCACCAAGTGCTTGTATGTTGGTAACAATGTGTGCCTTCTGTACTTGATTGTCATTTTTGCTGTATATAAAATGCTTAGTTCCTATTTTCTTTCTCTGAATATCTTAAATTCATAATTTTATATATTAAGACAGCTTCAGATTTCAAATTTTATGTCACCTACTATTATTAATAATTAAAATAATATTTAATATTTTTAAGCCTTTACTTTGAGTCAAACATTGCACTGTTTGTTACGTGCATGTATGATATAATTCTCACAACAACCATATGTAGATACTATTTTTACATTTTACACATAAGAAAATTGAAGATTAGAAGGCTCAGAGTCACACAGCTTGTCAGTGGTGTAGCAGGGAGCAAAGCCAGCTTGATCAGACTCCAGAGTCCAAGTTCCTAACCACTGAAAAATTACTACTTCTTATGGACTTCCTCTTTCCTTTCTCGCTTTCTTTTTTTAGGGCTGCAGCCTGTTTGGTGTAATGAGACAGGAAATTGTGGTGAGTTTAGCAGAGGGTTGATGGTAGAGGTAGAAAAGAGGAAGAAGGAAGACTAGATAGTTGGATGGAAAGGAGGAACAGGAAGGGAGGAAAAGAGAAATAGTGGGGAGGAAGGAAGAGAAGAAGAGAGGAAGATAGGCAACAGCAGCAACCAAGGTTGAAAGCTGTTCTGTTGCTGATAGGGGCATTGTTCCCTTCAAGGTTTTCTATCACATCCTAAATATTTTCATATGTTTCTGAGATACTATGTGGTAAGCCAACCTCATGAGCCAATTTTTTTGTCACTCTCTCTGTAAATTGTCATCTAATATTCCTACTCTCTTAAATTCCCTTCTCCTCTGAACTCTTCACACCTCATGAAGCATGCCATAAAGCTTTGTACTTTTATCTTCATGAAAACAGGGCACATAGGCCTGGTGCAGTGGCTCACACCTGTAATCCCAGCACTTTGGGAGGTGGAATCAAGAGGATTGCCTGAGCCCATGGGTTCGAGACCAGCCTGGGTAGCATGGCATATACTTTGTCTCTACAATAAATGAAAAAAAAAAAATTAGCCGGGCATGGTGATACATGCCTGTGGTTCCAACTACTTGGAAAGTTGAAGCAAAAGGATCACCTGAACCCAGAAGGTCGAGGCTGCAGCGGTCATGAGCGTGCCACTGCACTCCAGCCTGAGCAACACAGTGAGACTCCAACTCAAAAAAAGAAAACAGGGCATATAGAACAATACAACAATAACAAATTCTGGTATAATTCCTGAATCTGTCAAATACACAGAATTGACCTTAGAGATCATCCAATTTAAAGCTTTTCCCAACAAAAACAATAAAATAAACACACAAAATAAAATAGCAATTGCAAAATACATGGTGAACCTTACATAGCAATCCATTGTCATGTATCTAGTCATGTATGAATAGTATAATGATAGGAAATATTTGCTCTAATGAGATGATTTGGTTTCCTGGGTATGCTAGGTATTGTTTAACATCCCCCACTTTGAGGAAATGAGGCATAAGAAGGTGAAATGACTTGCTCAAGGTCTCACAGCTAGAACCTGAATTCTATGCATAAGCTAGGGTTTGAATTTGACTATAGCTCCTTCAAAGCCCAAGTTTACTTCCATTTTATACTTGCTGAGTTATATTACAGGAGGCAAATGTTCTTTCTAGAGCAGGTTAGCACATGATCGAATTTTTCAGGAAGCTGGCATAACGGTCTGAAGAGCAATATTTGGTCATTTGAATCCCACTGAGTATTATGTTACTCTCAGCTTGGCTGGACTGAGTTTGCACTTTGTGTGAAGGAACAGTTCCCTAAACAAAATAATAATGCACTGTGTAGTGGGTGATGACAAACTGTTTAAATATTTTATTACTTTCTGTAGAAATAGATGTTTCTACAAATAAATGTAGGGGATTTTATAGTTGTTATAACACATTTAACATTTGTAAATGTGTTATATTCTCAAGCCAGTATAATCAGAGAATTTCTAAAGTATTTTCAAAGTATAAATCAGGATCATAAAACTCTTCCACTGAAAGACAAAGGACAGTGGTCACAGAAAATGTGTCCAGGTTGAAGCTCCAGAGCTGGCAGTGAAGGGTTAGCTATACTGTGTTTCTCTGTGATCTCTGACTACTTGCAACCCGTTAACTTGGGACTTTTTTTTGAAGGCTTAAGATCCAAATTATTAGTAAGCCACAATGGACTTTACCCAGTTAGACCACTTTTCACTGTACTTTGTTTTATTGGTAGGATACACTAAGGGTTTTCAGTATTGTTTGTGGCATCATACTCAGTACTAATGTATTTATTAAGGAGAAAGATTTTATTCATGATTTTTTTTCCTGATGTAAAAGAAAGTTTTTCATCCTATTTAAAGACTTTTGGCTTTAATTATGACATTATTTTCATTTGAATCATCAAAAGATTATAGTGACTTAAAAATGTATGTTTGCCTTTTTAGGCTTTGGCAAAACAAGCCAAGATTGATTTTGAAGAACAAATCCTTAGAGAGAGGGAAGTTTATGAACAGATTGCTGTGGAAAGAGCTCAAGCTCATTACCAAAAGCATTACACAATATGTGCAGAAATTTTGGATCAGATACTTGATTTTTCTACTAAAGTGGCAGATTATCGAATGTTAACAAACAAGTAAGTATTGCTTCTTACAATTAATACAGTAGAGACACCATAGAGAATAAGAAAGTGTAAAGTTATAAGGGAGATACTAGATTGATAAGTAAAGAGAGACAAAAATGTTTCATGAAAAGAAGATAAAGAAATGAGGTCCAGGAGACCTGGGTTATTGACTTGATTTACCCACTGAGCAGCATTATTTAAATATAGCATCTAGATTTATAAATCTATTTCTTGTGGTGTTCATTTCTGAAAGCTGAAGGAGAATGACACCACGGTAGATCTCAGTACAAGTTTTTTTGTGTGTTTCTTTTCAATTTTAAATATATGGGGTACAATTCAGGGATAGATATACAAATGTTCATTATGCAGGTACCCTTGTTGATGAGGTATGCCTCCCCCTCCTCTGGCAGTTTCCCATTACTGCCAATCCCTTTCTTATAGTATTACAATAGTTGTTCAACGTCTACTTATAAGTGAGAACATGTGATTCTCAGTTCTTTGTTACTGTGATAGATCACTAAGTCCACCCAAGTTGCTGCAAAGTTCATAATTTTGTCCTTCTTTATGACTGTGTGATATTCTATCATGCATATATATGTACCACATTTTTTTATCCAGTCCTCTTTCGATGGTCAGCACAGTTGGTGCCATGTTTTTGCTATTGTAAATAATGCTGCAATAAACATGCATGTAAAGGTATCTTTTTCATAGAGTGATTTGAGTTCTTCTGGGTATATTCCCAGTAGGGTGATTGTGGGGTCATATGAGAGGTCGATTTTTAGATCTTTTAGGAATTGCCACATTATTTTCCACAGAGGCTGTACTAGTTTACACTCCCACCAACAGTGTTCCCTTTTCACCGCATCCTCTCCAGCATCTGTTGTTTTGTAAATTATTGATTATGGCCATCCTGATGAGTTAGGTGGTATCTCAGTGTGGTTTTAATTTTCATTTCTTTGATGACTAGTGAGGCTGAGCATTTTTTTATTTATCTGTTGGCCGCTCGTATGTCTTCTTTGGAGAAGTGTCTATTCATACATTTTGCCCACTTTGTAATGGAGCATTTTGTTTTTTTCTCTTCAGCACATTTGAGTTCTTTGTAAATCCTTGATGTTAGGCCTTTGTCAGATATACAGTTGACAACAAAGTCTCAGGTTATAAAATAAATGTAATAAAATAAATTCCTATACACCAACAATAAACAAACAGAAACCCAAATAAAAAGCACAATCCCATTCATAATATCCATACAAAAAATGAAATACCTTGGCATCTTCCTAACCAGAGAAGTCAAAGACCTTTACAACGAAAACTACAAAACACTGCTCAAAAAAATCAAAGTTGACACAAACAAATGGAAAAATGTTCCATGCTAATGGATTGGAAGAATCAACGTTGTTAAGATGTTCATCCTACCAAAGGCAATCTACAGATTTAATGCAATACTCATAAAATTACCAGCAGCATTCTTCTCAGACCTGGAAATGACAATACAGGAATTCAGATGGAAACATAAATAAACACGAATAGCCAGAACAATCCTCAGCAAAAAAAACAAAGTGGGAGGCATCACTCTCCCAGACTTTAAGCTTTATTATAAAACTACAATAATCAAAACAGCCTGGTATTGGTATAAGAACAGGCATATAGACCTATGGAGCAGTATAGAGATATTCCAGAAGGAAAACCTCAATTTATCACTGACTCATCTTCGACAAAGCCTCCAACAACAACAACCACTGGGGAGAGGAGAACCTATTGAGTATATGTTGCTGGAAAAACTGGCTGACCACATGCAGAAGATTAAAACAAGACCTTACCTATCACCATACACAAAAATCAACTCTAAATGGATCAAAGATCTAAAGCAAAATCTCAAACTATAAGAACCTTAGAAAACACAGGAGCCAACCTTATGGAAATTGGAACTGGCAATGAATTCCTGGTCAAAACCCCAAGTGCCCATGCTGTAAGAGATAAGATAAACAAGTGGGACCTCATCAAACTGACAAGTTTCTGCAAAGCCAAAGAAACCATTGAGAGAGCAAGAAGACAGCCCACAGACTGGGAAAAAAATATTTGTCAGTATAAGTTTTTCCACAAGGACAAGGGTAAAGCAATCCAGCTAAATGTGTATGCCTCTCAAGATACCCAGACTGAAATCTTCTTGAGAACTCACAAGGAAAGGAAT
>CAUYQG010103509.1:0-38458 GCA_963574415.1 Tarsius wallacei
ACGCCCGGCTAATTTTTTGATTTATTGTAGAGATGAGGTCTCGCTTGCCCAGGCGGGTCTCGAACCCGCGGGCTCAGGCAATCCACTCACCTCAGCCTCCCAAAGGCACGGGATTACAGGCTGAGCCACCGAGCCCGGCCCGCCAGGAGATTTTTATTTTAATCACTGCACCCAGTGAGTTCCTTTTTATTAACTCCTTCAAGGCCTGGCCTCAGAAACAAAGTGCCTGATGACAAGGAAAAATAAGGCTCCATCAGGATAACGTGGGACTAAAGGAAAACTCGAATGACATCCTGAAACATCCAGGGACCTGGGGGTGTCGAAAAGACAGGCAGGTGCCAGATACCAGAGCTTCTCGCAGGCAGAGATGTATCCTCAGGCCCTCCTCAGGCTCGGGCAGAGCCTTCTCACCTGGAAGCAGATCACAGATGAGTTCCCAGAAGCGGTAGCTCAGTCTGTCATCCCAGCACTTTGGGAGGCCGAGGCGAGCGGATTGCCTGAGCCCGCGGGTTCGAGACCCACTCGGGCAACTTGGTGAGACTTGTCTCTACAATAAATAAAAAATTAGCTGGGTGTGGTAGCGCACGCCTGCAGTCTCGGCTACTTGGAAGGCTGAGGCAGAAGGATTGACGGGGCCCAGCAGGTCAAGACTGTGGTGGCAGGGAGCATGCCACTGCACTCTAGCCTGGGCGAGGGAGTGAGACTCCAACTCAAAAAATAAAAAAAAAAAGAAACCAGGTGAGGGCAGAAGAGCTCCAGAGTGGGAATGACAGAACGTCAGAGAGGGCCGGTCTTGGTGGCTCAGCCTGTCATCCCAGCACTTTGGGAGGACGAGGCAAGAGGGTTGTCTGACCCCGCGGGTTCGAGACCCACCTGGGCAACTTGGTGAGATCTCGTCTCTACGATAAATCGAAAACTAGCCAGGCGCGGTAGTGCGTGCCTGTAATTCCGGCTACTCGGAAGGCTGAGGCAGAAGGATCGCCGGAGCCCAGCAGGTTGAGACTGCGGTGGCCGGGAGCGTGCCACTGCCCTCCAGCATGGGCGACAGAGTGAGACTCCAACTCAAAAAAAAAAAAAAAAGCCTCTGGGACGGCCTCCTTTGTGTCCCTTCCAGGGATGGGCAGAGGGTCTGTGTTCACTAGTTTAGCTGGAGTCTTCCAGGGTCTCTGCACTTTGAAGGGGCCCAGGGGTCACAGTCTCAGCTCCGGGACTCACCAGTGAGGACCCAGCATAAGGTGATGGTCAGGAAAGACTCCAGAACAAAGGCCTGCATTCGGATCCCAGTTCTCATACTCACTTGTGTGACCTTGGACATATCACTAAATATCTCTGTGCCTCAGTTTCTCTTCCTCAACAAAATGGAGAGCTCACGGTTTGCTGTTCCAGTTAATTTGTAAAGTAGTTATAAGAGTGTCTTGTCTATACTGAGTGTTTGCTGTTATTATCACTTCCCCTAGGGGTTCTCAGGTCTCGAATCCTAATCAAAACTCACAGAAATCCTTAATCAGACTCACAGAAAACAGATGTGTAGCCAGACAGTTAGTGGATAATTCGGAATGCAGACTTATCACCAGCAAGAAGAAGGGAAAAGTCAGGGTAGTTGGATAGCCTCCAGTAAGAGAGGTCTACTTGGAACCAGATTAAGGTCAAAGGTGGTTTTTGGGGTCTCAAGTATCAGCTGTTCAGGACACCCTCTGCCTTGAAATGAGGTAGAGAAAGACCCCACCTTTCTCTAAAAAGAAAGGCTCAACCTTTCTTTTGATGATAGCTTGTTATATGTTTGGTATCGGGCAAGGTGGGTTTAAGCATATTCACAGTAAGATAGTGGGTTTTTCTGAGAGGCAGAGGGTGGGGTGGGGGGGTGTGGAGCACCATAGAGTCAGGGAGTACCCAGAGAGAGGAGATAATAGACACATGTCAGCACTGACACTCAGTTCAGAGCAGCTACTGAGAACGGCAGGTATACGACCACATTGTTTATACGAGGGGGGACCCCCACATCCTAGTTTTATTGATAAAAAATTGTGCATTTATTCTTACATGTTTAAACTTCAGTCACCTTCAAAGGACTCTCCATCGGATGCAATACCCCTATCAAGACACTTTTTCCACTGCTCAAAATGGTTTTTGAACTCGTCCATTTGGATGCCTTTTAGTGCTTCTGCCATTTTTTATTTCATCTCTTCCACAGTGGCAAAACCTTTCCCTTTGAAGATTTTTTTTTTCATCCGGAGAAACAAAAAAAAAGTCTCTCTGGGTGAGATCAGATGAATAGGGAGGGTGGGGCATGGGGGTCGTGCCATTTTTATCAAAAACTGCTGAACACTCAGTGAGGTGTGGTCAGGTGCGCTTGTAAATCACCCATCATGAAACAGGCAAACGCGTTGAAAGAATGCCCCCCCCAAAATTCACTGACACCAAACGCAGCCTCTCCTGACAATGCTAGCTGGTACACTGATGCCGATGAATTCCTAGAACACTTACCCAGCAGGGGAAGCCTGTACTACAAGGGGCCCACCCTCCAAAAGATAACCCAGGTTTTTGGGGGCTCCCCCTCATATTGTTTCTATCAATGACAAAGTTTATGAACTTGAAACTTCAAGCTATCAGCCCATCTCACCCGGCCACTCTGCCATGCCACTCTGTTCATGACACCCTCTGCCTTGAAATGAGGTAGAGAAAGACCTACCCACTCTCTACGCTCAACCTTTCCTTTTATGATAGCCCATTATATGTTTGGTAAGGCTGAGGTAAGGCTGGGCCCGTCAAGTTCTGGAGCCAGAATTGGCTCGGTAAGGGGGCTGTGAACATCCCTTTCCAATCTGGAGTCAGTGACTCAAGCAGGTGGCTTTAAGTCTGTCATAATGAGAGTATTTACACCACAGCAATAGGTAAACGCTACACATCTGGGCTTTTTCCTCCTCCCAGCACCACCCCAAGAGCCAGTTGTTAACCATCTGTCAGCACAGCACAAGGCTGCTTCCCCACCACTTGATGGAAATGATCCTTCTGGAAGCACCATGACTTCAAGATCGCCAAATCCAGTGGACACTCTGTAGTCTTCATTTTTCTTGAACTTCCCAGTATTGCAAAGGAGTTGATCATTTCCTGCCTCCCGAACCTCCTCGCATGTCTGGCTTCCAGGACTCTCTGCTGACTTGTCTTCTGTTTCTAAACACATCTTCCCTTTCCCTCATCAGGCCCCGAAATACTGATGTTCCCAAGGCTCTCTCTCGCTGATCACTGTAGATGTCCTTGAAGACACAGCTGGGTCCTCACTTCCTCCAGGAAGACTTCCTGACCCCCCTGGCCTGGGTTATGCCCATTGCTGCAACACCCTGTCTTTATCTCCACCACAGATGGGTGTCTATTTGAGGGCATGACTCCACCACGAGAGGATAAGGACTTGGAATTACAGCAACAATAAGAAAAACAATAATGACAAACAGCTGCTCCTAGCACGTCCGCTCTGCCAGGCGCCATTCCAAGAGCTCTACACAGATTATTCTATTTACTCTTTACACCAACCCTGCGATTTCTCCCATGAGACACCTGACACTTGCAGTTGAGATAACTCGCCCAGGTTGACACAGACCGGCCAAAACCCCAAGGGGCCAGGCACTTATTAACCATTTCCTACAATGTCCCTTCTAGTTCGGGCATCCCAGGAATGGGATCCAGCAGATGTCAGAGGAAAAAAGAGAAGGGTTGAGAGACACGAGGATGTCGTAAAAGCCAATAGTCTGAAGTCTCAATACAAGTCCTTGTTTATTATTCATTGAGCAAGTGAAGTAGTTCCTAATCCTCATTTACTATGAAAATCTTTCTGATTTTTAGTGGTGGTTCTTTCTAAAATTTATTTCATTCACTCACTCACTCAGTCATTCATTCATTTAGAGAGACAAGGTCTCACTCTGTCACTCAGCCTGGAGTGCAATGGCATGAGCATAGCTCACTGCAGGCTCGACCTCCTGGGCTCAAGGGATCTACCTGTCTCAGCCTCCCGAGAAGCTGGGAAACAGGAGTGCGCCACGACACCTGGCTTTTAATTTATATTTATTTTAAAAAATAGAGATGAGGTCTCGCTATGTTCTCCAGGCTGGTCTCAAATTCCTGAGCTCAAGCAATTCTCCCGCCTTGGCCTCCCAAAACGCTGAGATTACAGACGTTAGCCACCACGTCCAGCTGCAATTTTTTATTTTCTGAAGACATGGAGTCTCACTATGTTGCCCAGGCTGGTCTCAGACTCCTGTCCTCAAGTATCCTCCCGCCTTGGCCTCCCAAAGCACTCATGTTGGTTCCTTACGGCTGCCATTTTTCAGTCCCTCGGATTCTGTGTTGCAAAACACAAACTGTGCTTCCTTCCTTGTCACCATCTGAGTGACAAACATTCATGCATCCTGGAAGAAGAAAAACTGCTTCTTAAGCTGACAGTCTGAAACCTCTCCACACAAACAACAAAACATTTTAAACCATGTAAATGTTATTAGTTCCATTCATGTCTGCATATTTCATTTAGCGTTTCCTTCTGTCATTAAATCTTACTTTCCCCAAAACATACAAAAAGCACCCTCCCGGTTTGAGCTGCTGTTAGTTTTAAAAGCAAAATATATTGGTGTCTGGACCAGGGAAGTGCAGTATGCATCTGAACCATCTTCAACGCTGCCTGCTGTTTAAGGTCCTTGGGGCAATGAACGGAACTCACAGAAAGGTGGATGCTTCTACGTCTGTGGCAGAGAGACACAGGGATGCTGGGCGGATGTGAACAGAGCAAGGAAATGTTCATGGGACATTAATACCTCACTACATGGCCTAGGAGGCTTTCTGAACGTCTCTCGTTACAAGACCCACAACACAATTCACCCTTCAAGAGCTTCACCCTTCAGAGCAACACCGTGGGATGGTTTATTAGAGGGTTCTCACGTTGTCGTCTCAGGGTTTTCCTCGCTCATGGAGGGAAGGAGGCATGAGGGTGACGGACTGGTACCTGGCTTTAAAGCCCAGCAGGAAAGGAAGGAAAGAGAAAGGACGAGCCGGAGGAAAAGACAGGTAACTGGGCGTCTGCTCTGCTGGGAGGTGGGCACAGGTATGGACCAGAGAGACAGAACTGGGCTTAAATTCTTTGGCCAGGTGCAATGACACACCTGTAATCTCAGCACTTAGGGAGGCTGAGATGGGAGGATCATTTGAGGTCAGGAGTTCGAGACAAGCCTGGACACATAGTGAGACACCCCCCCGCCCCCCAAACAATTAGCCAGATACAGTGATGGGTGCCTGTAGTCCCAGCTACTCGGGAGGCTTAGATGGGAGGATCGCTTGAACCCAGAAGTTCAAGACTGCATTGAGCCATAATGGCACCACTGTGCTCCAGCCTGGGCAACAGAGCAAGACCCTGTCTCTTAAAATTAAAAAGAAAATGTGTTGTCATTTCCTTGCTGGGGAACCCCAGGCAAGATAAGCCTCAGGTTTCTCATCCACAGAATGTGTGTGACAATATCTAACTCCCAGCATCCTCCGAGTGACGGAAAGACCGCTAGACACTAAGAGCCCAGCATGGCACTTGACACACAGTACAGGGACTGACACACGGGAGCCCTGATCACATGAACGGCAGGCATGAACCGAGCTTGTGCACCCTCTGGCCTGGCTCAGGTTCCAGGAGTAGAACAGGGATGTGACGGGAGAACGTTTCCCACAGTCAAAATCACCAGGACGCTGCCAGCTAAAACCCCTGCTTTCCGTCTGAGCCCCACCCTGGGAGGGGCAACCATGGTTCACAACTACAGGGCAGACCTCGGAGCAGAAGTCTTATCTGCTTCAGAACCTCAGTGCCAGCTCAGCCAAGCGTGCTGGGGGAAACAGGCAGGTTAGGACAGTGGGACATGCGCGTGTCCTGGTCCCCGGAGGTCACCTGGCACCCTTGTCTCCCTGACTCCTGCATCATCTGCTCCGTTTGTGGGACCCACAGAGCAGAGGAGAAAGTGATACCTGATTCAGAGGTCCCCGGTCCCTCCCTGTCCCATGAGGATGATGGCACCTGCTTTAACTCGAGCGAAAGTGCTGTTCTGGCTGCTTTCAACTCAGCATGGCACTTGACACACGGTACAGGGAACAAACATGAGGAAGAGGATAGGGATTCTGCCTTTTCTCCAGGCTTGCTCTGACAATGTGCCCCTAGATATCACATCTCCGTGACCTTTGCAGTGTCTCTCTCGCCACCCAATTCCACCCTGTGGCTCCCTGGGTCCCTCGCGTCTCCCCAGAGAGCCCCACAGTCTGTCTGAGCAGCTGCTGGCGACAACCTCTTCCGTCCCAGGCAACAGCCTCCCAGGTTTCGGGGAGAGGCTGGGTTGTTTATTTTTGGTTTCCCAATAATTCCTGTTTCGAAGAGCTCCCTGCCAAAAGAAGAGGCCACCAAAGGCCTCATCCAAGGACAGCCCGGGGCTCAGGCCGAACGGCGGCCACACAGGCAGTGTGTGTGTGCAGGCAGCCAGCAGCACCCTAGCCCTCGGGGCCACGCTCCCACCTCCGCCACCTGCTTGCTCTGAAAACGCCCCCTCTTTTGAATGATTCTTGGAAGTCGGTGAGCAGAAATCGCACTGCAGAAATTCTGCTCGGGTCACAGAACAGAGGATGGAGAGGAGCCTCTGGGGGTCAGAGTGGGCCCCTGAGTGGCCTGAAAGCACCAGGCGCTGGGCGGGGTGAGCGGCCAGAACCAAGTGCTGCTGGAAGATGGGCAGGGTATGTACACACGGATACAAACGTTACCTGTGGCCAGTGAAGGGGTGCGTGTGTCTATCTGTCTGCTACCCTCCCCGCCATGTGTGTGTCTGTCTGTCTGTCTTTCTCAGTCTCTGTCACTTTCTCTGTGTGTGTGTGTGTGTGTGTCTCAGTCTGTCTGTCTCTGTCTCTCTCTGTCTCTCTGTCTCTTTCTCTGTCTCTCTGTCTCTTTTTCTCTCTGTGTATATCTCTGTCTGTCTCTGTCTGTCTGTCTGTCTCTCTCTCTCTCTCTCACACACACACACACACTTAAATGGTTTCCTTACACGTCCTCACTCAACATTAGTAGCTGTGTGCTTCACAGGGAGGTCCCGAACCTACAGCCAGGGAAACTGGGTTCCAGCCTCAGCTCTATCGCGTCCTGGTTCCATGGCCTTCCTCCGGCCAGGCCTCAGTCGTTTCCTCCATGAAGTAAAAGTAGGGCACGGGGTCAGCATTTCCCAAAGCGGGGTTCCACGGTACACTGGCCTCCCGGGGAAAAGGGTTCTGCGATCAACGAAGTTTGGAGGTGCCTCCTACAACCAACACAGTCACTCCCTTCTCCCATGTCTGGAGACTCCCAGAGACTACAGGAATCACACCCTGCGCTTTTTCTGTAGCTCTAGACACCTCGCAGATGAATTAGCACGCATCCTCAAGTGCGGTGGAACCCAGAACACTTAAAGCCATCCCTAGAAACGCTCGGAATATCACTCGCAAGTAACAGGTGGTAAATCATGACTGTCCTCGGGAGTGAGCCAACTAGAGAGGAAGAAGAATGGCCCTCGAGTTCCTGAGACTCTCTGAAGAGCATCAGATACGCGCTTCTGGAAAGTTTCCAGAGGAGCTAGGCACCCTGTGCCTTGGGTGAGGCAGACTTTGAGTTCCCGTGGGCCAACACTGCCCAGCACTTACGGCGAGTCAAAGGCCTGCTGTATGTCACGTGGATGATCTGAGGATGCCCGGATGCCTGTCCTCTTGAAGGATGCCAGCACCTGCACGACTTCTTGTGCCCACTCTCTGCCATCCCTGGGCTTTCTTCCGAATTGTTTGCGCACACCTATCTCTTGGCACTGCCCGTGTTGCGGTTATCTATTCACATGGAGAAATTATTCCATGTCAGACGCCGTAAGAATTAGGAGCTAAGGCCGGGTTCGGAGGCTCTGCCTGTCATCCCAGCACTTTGGGAGGCCGAGGTGAGTGGACTGCCTGAGCCCACGAGTTCGAGACTAGCCCAGGCAACTTGGCGAGCCCTCGTCTCTACAATAAATCAAAACTTAGCCGGGCATGGTAGCTCGTGTCGCCTGTAGTTTCAGCTACTCGGAAGGATGAGCCAGAAGGATCACCAGAGCCCAGCAGGTTGATGCTAGGGTGGCTGTGAGTGTGCTACTGCACTCCAGCCTGGGTGACAGAGTGAGACTCCAACTCAAAAAAAAAAGAATTGAGTGCTAAGAATTACAAGCACACCTAAGAAAGGGCTCCAGGCCTCAGGAGGCTCACCTGCCGCCCAAGACACAGGTAAATAAGTATTCATGATGGAAAGTGACATGAGCCATCACAGCATGACAGGGACATTTAGCCACTGTGGGAGTCCCGGGAAGGAAAAGCTGGCCCTGCCTGGAGATATGAGGTCACCTGCACCAAATGGCCACGTGTGGCTGGTAGTAAAGCAAGCAAGAACTTTTCTTTCTTTCCTTCTTTTTTTAGAGATGGAATTTCACTCCATCATCCAAGCTGGAGTGCAGTGGTGTGATCATAGCTCACTGCAACTTTGAACCCCTGGGCTCAAGTGATCCTCCCACCTCAGCCATATGAGTAGCTGGGACTACAGGCGCATGCCACCACATCTGGCTAATTTGTTATTTTTTATGGAAGCAGGGTCTCACCATGTTGCCCAAGCTAGTCTCCAACTGCTGGCCTCAAGCGATTCTCCTGCCTCAGCCTCCCAAAGACCTGGGATTATAAGCGTGAGTCCCCGCGTCCGGCCTAAACACGAATTTTCTAGGTACACAAGAGCATCCCAGGCACAAGTCCACACTGCAAGTTCCAGAGACCTTCAGGCACACAGCGTCTTCAGGGCATGGTAAGTCATAGTAGGTCTGGATGACAGAGAAAGATCGTTTAGGAATAGATCATGACTGGGTTTTTTTTTGTTTTTTTTGAGTTGGAGTCTCACTCTGTCGCCCAGACTGGAGTGCAGTGGCCGCTCCCGGCCACCGCAGCCTCGACCTGCTGGGCTCAGGCGATACTCCCACCTCAGCCTTCCAAGTATCTGGAACTACAGGCGTGCGCTACCACGCCCGGCTAATTTTTTGATTTATTGTAGAGATGAGGTCTCGCTTGCCCAGGCGGGTCTCGAACCCGCGGGCTCAGGCAATCCACTCACCTCAGCCTCCCAAAGGCGCGGGATTACAAGCTGAGCCACCGAGCCGGGCTTACTCATTTATTCTAAAGCTCCCAAACACATTTTTTGGAAATAGATGAGGGACATGACGACACTAATGGCACCTGATCCTAAATCAGGAGATGTGAGGGCCAGTGGGAGGTCAAGTTTCACCTGTACATAAACCACTTATATACCTAATCCTGACTCGTACCTCACATCTTTAAAAAAAAAAAAAATAGATGAGAGATCAAACAACAAAGTAAAAACAGTAAACATGAGATGGGATACCAGCCACCATCAGAGAGATCCCAATCTCATGGGAGGGAAAAGGAAGCCAGTACTATGGCACAGTCTATTAGTGGTCAACTAACTAGCAATTGCTACTAGAATCCAAAGAAAAGGTACACCAGAAAAGTTGTGCTTTAGGTCAAGTTCCCCAGAAGCAGTCCTTGGGATAGGATTCGCATTGTGAATGTACTCTTAAAATAAACTGCTAAGGGAATGGGGGAAATGGGACAGGAGAGGGGGGGAAACCAAGCCAGGGTAACAGCTCAATGTCTCACAAAGCATTGGTTCAGCCTGATCTTCCACAGGAAACTGGCAAGGTAAGTTAACACCTCAGAGACTATCCTGAGTCGGAGGAAATGAGCTTCCAAACTGCTGCACCTGTTACCCATTGACCAGGGACATCTCGGGGGTAGGGAGTGAGCTCCCAGGGGCTCTTGCTCTCTGCGGGGCTCTCTGAGCATGTAGGCAAAGTAACTGCAGTAGCCTGAGCAAGTCCTCTGAAGAAAGTTCCAGATGCCTGGTGAGAGAGAAGAGCACATGCAAGCCAAGAGAACACACAGAAATGGTAAAGGGATCTGAGGGCAGCTGGTGGGCATCAAGGCCTGCTCTGTTGGAGAAAGTTCTGTCGAAGGAGATAGTGTTTTCACCTGTTCTGAGCCTTCAAGGATAGGTAAAATTGGTGTAGTCTTGGAGGAGAAAATATTTTCCAGAATCTGCAATGAGAAGACTAACTAGTCACAAAACTAGCAGAATTCCCTGGCACTCTAAAATTGCTGGAAGTTATAACCTAGACTCTTAATTCTATTTGCAATCCCAAGGAGGGATCTTGAACCCATCTCTTATTTGGGTTATTTAAACACAATAATTTGACTAATAAGGGGTGGTGAGAAGTTAAGAAACCTCTTATGCCTCTCCCAAACTTTAACAATACTATTTTTCATCCACCTTGGTTCTAAAATACAGATACTACATAATACCCTGGTCTCGATCCTTAGTAAAGAGAAAGCCTGGTGGGAAGTGGGTGAGACCCTCCTCGTGTTTTAAGACTCCCTATTCTATTAATAGTATCCCTGGGTTGCTAAAATTTGGAAACCATTTCAAATACAAGCTATTTAATAACTTGTCTCTTTTTCTTTCTGTAGAATTTATCACTGATAAGCAAAGTGCAGTCATAGCTTTTCCTGCTATGCACGCCGTACACTTCAGGCTGGAGCCTAACTTTATCCGGAGTGGGGCATAAATGCATAAATCATTAAGACCCTGCTTGCTGATCAAGAGCCTATCTCTCAGAAAAATCAGGCATCCAGGGGCTGCCATTCACAGAAGCTCTATTTTCTGGCTCTCCGTCAGAGTTTCAGACACCTCTCCTCAAGGACTTATCAACTGCCAAACAAAGGGGAAGGCCGGTCAATGACACCAAAATCTGCAGCTCCAGCAGTTTCCGAAGTTCCTGGCCAAAAAAGGGAGAGAGAGAGAGAGAGAGAGAGAGAGAGAGAGAGAGAGAGAGAGAGAGAGAGAGAGAGAGAGAGAGGAGGTGTGTGTGTAAAAAACATCTATTCTCAAAGGAAATTTCACAAACTGTCTCAGAATTCATAGTTCACATTCTGGAAGAAAGGCTTTCAGAGCCCAATAACGAGAAAGCTTCTGGTGCTTTCCTAATGGGCTACCAAGCAATACAGATAGGCACTGACTTTCACTGCTTTATCAGTTGGTGTCTAGTTTTGTGTGCTTGTTGAAATCTATATATATATATTTTGAGTTGGAATCTTCCTCTGTCACCCAGGCTGGAATGCAGTGGCACGATCATAGCTCTCTGCAAACTTGACCTTTTAAAGCCCAGGCGATCCTTCCGCTTCAGCCTCCCAAGTAGCTGAGGCTGCAGGCATGCACCACCACGCCTGGCTAATTTTTTAATTTTTTTTGTAGAGACAAGGTCTCACTATGTTGCCCAGTCTGGTCTTGAACTCCTGGGCTCAAGCAGTCCTCTCACCTCAGTCTCCCAAAGTGCTGGGATTATAGACGTGAGCCGCCACGTCCAGCCTTTAAAATCATTTTGACAAAATAATTTCTTCATGATATCTTTTATCATGTTATCATGACATAGGTGGGTAAAACAAACTGAAAGATTCCTGTTTATGGAATACAGGCACTGCCTTCCAGTTGAATAATCCTCTTTCAGTTTGTCCTCAGGTACTCTTATATTTTGGTACCACTGATTTGTACCACAAAATTATGGAATTCCAAACCAGAACAGGAACCATTGCTTTTAGAATGAATGCTCATTTTATAGGTGAGGGAGCTGATATCCAGAGAGGTTAAATAAGCCTCTGTAGGGCCATGCAAAGCTTATTGTAGAAGCAGCCCAGCCACCTGTCTTCCCAGCCAAAGCTTTTCCAATTATACCATAGTTCAACTAAAAAGGTTAGAGACAAATTTAAACTGCAAAGTGGCATTGTGTAAGATTTAAAGATTCTTTTGAGGATGAGACACAACACAATGAGACTCAGAGAGATGAAAGGCAGAACTCTTTATTACTCATAACTCCAAAAGAGAGCTGCCGGGCATGGCTACACAGGAGGCAAGACAGGTGAAGCAGGACCACAAGCTGGAGATGGAAGTGGCCGTTCAAGAGGGCTTCCTGTGGACTGGCTAATGTGAATCATCCCTGGGAATCAGGCCCCGAAGCAGAGTCTTGCCCCCATTGTCTGCGGTCTGGCCCTGGGGTGATTAGGGTAGATGCATAGTATCCTGGGCATGTGGGAGCTGATTAGGGTATGGATTCAGTCTTTTTTGAGGAGAACTAACCAGCCTTATCCCTGGCCTTAAACTGGGTATAGGATCATCTCCCAAAATTATAATAGAGTCATTATGAATAAATAGTGTCAACCCCATGCCAAACCACAGATACTTAGAGAAGCAGCTTTGAAAAACAAAAACAAAAGCAATAAATCTATACAGTTAACCAAAAGACCTGCAGTTGAGTCCTTCTGCCTCTCATCTGCTCTGTGATTTTATACAACTTATCGAACGTCCTTTGTTCCTTGGGTTCTTCATCTGTGACTTGGGAATTCACACAACTCACGGGATCACTGTGAAGATTAAACATAATATTGCATATTAACAAATATACATCCTGCATATGTTTATACAAAATATAAAGTTGTAAACAAAGGAATTTTCACCTTAATCACAGATATCATACAAATGAGATCAGAATATTTTGTAAAGGACCGTATTCTATCACCACTGGTATATTCAATCCTTCTAGTTCTCGGGGAGTGTCTTTTTACTACCAAATTGACAGAGCTATAAATTGTGGATTCTTGATGTAATAGATCAAGATAGCAGCTTCCAATGTGTTATGTCCTATTGCCTCAAAATAATAAACTGCCAAGACAATATCATGCATCATATTAGTGGCAGATTATTCAATGCAACTCCCAAAGAGAGCAGCTTGCAGTGCACAGACAGATACTAGGTTTCATCCTTTGTTATCTCATCTTTCTTTGTAATGTCCTGAGTTTTACAGAATAAGAAAAATCTTAACTTATAATAATCAGAAAAAGACATGATTCATAAAAATACTTCTACATTCTTAGAAACACAAAACTTTAAAATTATCAGGGGTAAAAGTAAGATAAAAATAAATCATTCTGGACTTAGAAGAACTACATTTTGGGCAAAGATTTCTAAGGGAGATCAAGACATGGGAGTCTGAATATAAAACATTCAGAATTCTGTTCCAGACACTCAGAAGTTCTCGTTTTTCAGTTCGTGTTTCTCAGGAAGCGCAGTTCTTCTGAAGTCAATAAAAGAGACACGAATTGGCCTCAGCCCTGATTCTTTCTCATTAAAGTCTCTTCCCTCATCAGAAGTGGGTGGTCTAGAGAAGACTCCCGAGGAAGGAAGGGACCCCTCAGTTATAGCCCTTACTAGGTTCTCACATGTGTCTGAAAAGAGCTTTTCAGGAGGGACTCAAAAGTTTCCAAGAAGTGGAGCTCTTCTCTTGCATCTTTTCTCCACAGAAACAAGACAGTGGTGAATTATTTAACTATATATTTCTCAAAGCGCTATAGTGTGGACTTTTTAAATGTGTAACACTTTGAAATACAATAACCTGCATAGTTCAGTTCCAGGGGACTAGCACAGATAATGAAGCCTAGCCCAAACAGAAATTTCTAATCATTTCTCACAATCCCAGATACTTAGAATGTCCATTAACAAATGCATAAAAACTCTCATATTGTGTTTTCTTGGACACTCTGTTACCTTGAAATTCCTAGGAGCCTCTTACTACCTTACTCCAAGTACATCAATTCTCTTCCCAGCAACCTGCCTACCCAGATATTACCTTCTATCTCAGTGGCCATAACCAGTTGCAAATCCACCATAGACTAGTGGGAATTAGACCACCACGCTTGGGTTAGACAAGTTAGGATTTATTGCCAAACCATACGGAAAAGGGTGGACATGGAAAGCATCCGGTTCTAAAATAGTCATTGTATAGGAAGCCAGCAGGGTCTGCAGCACTGCCGCTTCTCGTGTACTGTGTGTACTTAGCATTTTAAATACATGAGCTTAGTCAATCCTCAAATCACCAGGAGGTATTATTACTATCTTCATTTTACATATGAGAAAAGAGTTGCAGAAAGGATCAGTAATATGCCCAGAGGATGAGTGAGAGGCCCAACGTCACCCCCTCTTTATGGTAAGCTTAGAAATGGTGGCTGGACAAAGTAGGGCAACATTTGTCTGATTTCAAAACCTGTGCAGTCTCCCAGTGTGCTGAACTTTGAACTGAAAACTTCAGCTGCTCTTGTTTTCGTTGGATCATTCATCATGAATTGCTGTTGAGAAATCAATTTGTTTCCTTGGAAGTTCTTGGCAAAAAAACAGATGAAAGATACCGAGCTTAGGCCCTTTTCACTTATTCCAAACCCAGCTTAGTCAGATTCAACTATGTTGGGATTGTTCAAAAAAATGGCCATACGGAAAAGCAGAGTGAACCGGAGGCTTGCCATGATGTGCTGAGCACAATAGAGTTATTAGGAGGAGATCCCGAAATATCATTGATTCGCTGGAGAAAATGTTCCGTTCCGATCCTCACACACTGATACTACAGATGGACCCAGCTTAGCTGAGGCATACTCGGTGCTTCAGCTGTTTACCGAAGCAGCACCAGGGTGCACGGAAATAGTTGCTATGCCAACCAGCCCCAGGACTATATATACATTCATGACCAGGGCTTATTCTTAAGGCTTTGTTACTGCTTTCCAAAGTTTGAATCTCCTATCGCTAAACTGCTTGCATTCACATTACAGACCTGATGGTTAAGCAGCTTCCTTTTCTCCAAGTGGACGTTTGCAGGCCAGGCTCAGCAAACTTTTGACGTCACAGTCTTATGGCCAGGAACCAGACTGTTCTGTTTGCCCAAGCCTCTAAAGATCCAGTGTTTAGATGATAAAGGGCAGAGCTTCTTGTCATCAGGTATTAACTGTCACATGTGACAGAAGTTCTCGGAGAAGAAAGTAAAGCAGGCTTTTGGGTGCCATGATTACTGTGCTTTTTACATTTTTTACTGCATTTTTAATGGGACACATTTCAGGATCACATCAGCCAACAAATTTGGCCAATCAATCCACCTCTGGTCTCCTGCTAGAGCTGCATTTAAATAAACCTGTAATGTTGAAAGCTGAGGAGAGAAAGCCCTTTAATTACCTTTTTTCCTGTTTATGTTACTTTGATGGCTTTTGTTCAAATGCATCTGAATTTTCAGTCTGTTTATTTTATAATTATTGGATGGCTACATGCTGCACTGCCATTTCAATTAGATTTTGATGGCTGATAAAACCATTGTTGACAGGAAGTACGCAAATGAATTTGGAGAAACCAGATTAGTGATGTTTGTGTTGATGCATTTAAATAAAACGAGATGTCCTGGCAGCAGTGTGATCGAATCTGAAAATTCCTGTATAAAGAAAGAAAAAGCAGCCCTGTGAGAAATCGAGTGTTCAACAGAGAAGCCGCTTCCTGTTGAGACATCATTTCAAATCCTCAAGTGTACAGCCACTCCTTCTTCAAACAGATTATAAAACCGAAAAACAATCATATAATCTCTTCTAACAAGAGGTTTTCAGCTAGACGGATTGCTTTAAAGGAGAAAGAAGTAGAAAGAAAAGCAAGATCTAAATACCGATAATACTCGCTAACTCCATCTGAATTGATAAGGTAGAGGAAACATGGTGACAAAGCTTAAGGGTTAAGGCTTATGTTCACCCAAAAGATCAATACCTAGGGAAGAAGAACACTTGGAAACATTTCCATTTCCAATTAACAACTGAAATATGGCAGATGAGGCAGAGTGGAAACAGGCTATTTCCCCAGGAACAGACCCTGCTCAAGCGGGTCTCCGGCTTGCTTTGTTATCGATGTAACAACTGTGTGAATGACAGTGTTTAAGTGCTACAATATTTGCAAAGGGGAATAGAAATCTGCTGTTTCTTCCAAGTCATTAAAGCAAAGCCGGATAGTTGAAACAAAACAGAATCATGTGTAGTTGGCAAACTGAGCAGAAACTGACATCCACATGGCGTGCCCTTCTGCTGAGTGGGTGCTGTGCTCAGTGCTATTCCTGCACGGTCTCACGCCACGGCCCCAGCAACATGGCCTCCTTGTCTGGGAGACGGAGACAGACAGCTGGCCATGGGCAGAGCTGGGGCCAGAAGGCAGGATTGGTTTACGCCTGTGCCTGGATCATGGGCTGTAGTCAGTTTTACAGTCTGATCTCACCTTGTACAACATAAAAACCAGTCTACTGCTTGGTCTGGTCTCACCCTCCTCATTCAGCTGAAGCCGAGGTCTTCACCAGAAAAGCTCAGCCCAGGGCTGGGCTCGAGTGGCCACATCCACCATCTCCATATTCAAGAGCAGCTTGATGTTAGATGCCTTGGAGAACAAAAACCAGAATGCTATCTTTCTTTAAAATTCTCATCTTTAAAAATTTTTTTTTAATTAACAGATAATAATGGTACATATTCATGGGGTACATAGTGATGTTCCAATGTATACAATATATAATGGTCAGATCAGGGTAATTAGCATAGGCTTCATATTAGTCATTTACTTCTTTGTGTTGGGAACATTCAATACCCTCCCTCTAGCTATTGGAAACTTTATATATTATTGTTAATCTTCATCCTACAGTGGTAAAGAGAACTAGAACTTATTACTCCTAACTAGCTGTAATTTTGTAGCCTTTAACAAAACTCTCCCTATACTTCTCATCTTGGTTTCACATGTTTGTCGTCATAGAGTCGTTTCAGTTAACAATATAGTATTTTCTATATGCCAGACACTTTTCTAAGTACTTTATAGATAATGACTCATTTAGTTGTCACAACAACCCAAAAAGATAGGTACTCTCATTTCCATCAATCCCATTTTACAGAAAAGAAGCAAGAAGAAAGTGGTCAGCTATGGAATAGAAGAGCCAGATTCAGACCTAAGCAATCTTTGTCCATAGTCCGCACTCCTGGCTGACAATATTGACCAAACTGTGCACCATATACATCTAAATGCTTGCATCTAATCACACATTTCTGGTCTACAAAACAAGCAAGCAAAGTGCTTTTTTATTACCTGTTTTTTTTTCATGATTGCTACTAGTGACAGTTGGTCTGATAAGAATTATTTCCAGTTGTTATTATATATTATAGAATTACTAATGTTTCTATGTGCCAAATTTATGAATATATTCATACCCTGTTTCCCAAGTAAATTACCTATATGACCTACTTTCACACTAAAGTAATCAGCTCTGTAAAAGTCACATCTATTTGTAAGACTTTCCATACTTACGTTACAAATGTGTCCCACATTTTATCTGTCCTCATAAGGTCAGGAAGTCATGTAGGTGTTATTTTCTCAGAGTGAAAGGGCAAACAACCAGGCATGGGGACATCAAAGACAGTAGTCAGTAGGATTAGTTCTGAAAAATACAAGAGGAAGAAGGAAAATGATGGAATTAGCGACCGAAGAAAGTCAAGCTGGCTTGCCCACACCTACTAGTGGACAGTGACGTACTGCTCAAAGTCCAAGGAAGCTGAGCAGAGGTCTATTAATGAGAAATCACAGCCACTGGATTATGCGTACTATACCATGGACTACCCTAAACTTGAAGAGCTTACAACTTGAAAAAGGGCCAGATGCACATGTTAATATAAATAAGAACAAGATTTCACACCCATCCACTCCAACAGATGACTAGCACACTATTACTGGTAAATAAATTATTTAGATTGTTCTTGAGAAAAAAATAAATAGCATAATGCAGAAATTAGGTAAGATCAGAAGACTTTATTCTGATGAGCAAAATAATGCTGACATTTAAGGAGCTGTTGTAATCCAGCTGCTCCTGGAAGTTAGAAGTCATTTAAAGAGTTTCTGTTATAATATAACTCAGGTCCAAGGTCTGAAATGAAAATTAGTTATGGAGTTTGAGAGCAGCATGCTCTTACCCAGAAAGTATAAGAGGTTACTGACAAGACAGACTATGCTCTTTCGATTACTTGTTCTGTAATAAGGCAGGGATGAAGAAAAGGAAAGTCTGACAGTGTGTTTTGAATATGAACATAACTGGTTTTATCTGTTGTGATCTCAGCTGCAGACTTCTATACTGATAGATAAATAAGGCTTATCCATCCACTCTTTAGTTTGATCTTTACCCATCTCACCTGACTCCTGAATAAACATCGCATGTTCACAATAACAAAACAAAACAACCCAAATGGACTGGGTGAGGGGAAATGTGGTGAGAGCTGTCTAAGGAAAATAAAGAGAGTTGGCTTTTATCAACATGTTGCAGTGGAATCCGGCAGACATAGCACCAAAAGTATCCAGAAGCCAGGACGGGGGTCACTTCGTGGGCGGGTTAAAACAGCTGCTTTTCTGCTTTTAATTTCAATTACATATGATAGTTTATTTCAACATAGCCTGCAGATAAATTACAATTCAGAACCTGAGAAAATGTAGAATGTTGCACATCTTATCAAAATTCTGTTTACTACAGACAAACTTTAAAGTCTTTCTGTTAAGAAGGTTCATGGCATGGAAACAGTATGTCAGTTTTTCTGAATGTCTATTTGTTCCTCCTGTAAAAGATGGGGTTGATGAGAAGTGTGAACGTCAAGGCAGTAAATTAAAACTGTGATTTTAGGCACAGTGACATGTATAAGTGGTCGGCAACACACTGCATTACGCCGATGTGATTCACTCAAGCGACTCTTTCAACAAGTAATAAAGGGATTCCGTCTAAAACACTGATTTTGCTGTATTATTACCAACATTTCATTTCTTTTAAAAAGCATGCTTCTTTTCTTCTTACAAAATGTAGTCGTGTCTTCACTTCGAATTTTCAGAAGGCAGAAAAACGGCTCGTCTCCTATTTCAAGTCAGTTTCATCTTTTAAGTCTTGCGTTCGTTTAGCATAACATATTGATAATCAAACTGCAAAATATCTAGGAAAAATTCAAATTGCCTCCGTGCTCTTCTTTCCTACCTGCCTCTTTTGTCAGAGGCGATGAGACAAGAGGAAGTAAGAGAAAAAGCAGAGGAAAGGGAGGGAGAGGAAAATCTTTTCCAGGTTTCAAATGATCACAATCAGAATGAAAGGTCTCAGGAACACCCTCCCCTTTAAGCAGTTGCTGTCTGCAGTCCAGCCCTTCTTGAGCACATGCGCCTCACCTCTTTCCTCTGCACTGATAGCTCTGTCCAGGATTTCACCCCTTACTCCTCCCTCATCTCTCCGCTCAGCTCAGTTTTTTGAGCGCTCTCTGCCCCCAGCATCTTTCCATGATTGCTCTGGCCTCCCTGGCTTCTTCCAAACTACCTCTGCTCCTCTGTTATCCTCCTTTTCTATTTCCGAGCCCTTTCTGCGCCCTCCTCTGCTCTCCCAGCCCTTGTGATTTCTGTAGCTTTTCCTGTGATCACTCTCCTCTGTTTCTCTCTGTGATTTCTCTGCCCTCTCTGGCCTTCTCAGCTTCCTTTAGAAGTCAGAAAACCTCAAAAGATTTGGAGATTAATTTTGGTTTAGATAAGCACACGAACTTGTGAGCGCCTATGCCGATTCTTTACTGAAACTCTTTGGATCTAAAATTTCACTGAGAAGTTTGGCCTTATAAATTCAAGTACTTGGAGTTTTATCAAGAGAATAATTTCCCCTCAAACACTAGCCTTACTGCTGCTTATTTTTCATAAGGTGAAAAGCAGATTGTCATTGTTTACTATGAATAGTTTGTCTTCTTTCACTTCATGTGAGCTATACATGATTTAGAGAACTCATTATGCTTGGCAATGAGAAGGACCTCAAGCATTCATTCATTCATTCAGTAAAAACTTATTACTGCCAACTCTGTGCCAAAAACGCAGGAAGTTGGACTTTACTTCAAGCTCCATGAAATAATTATAGACTTTCTTTCCATCAATATGCTTTATCGACTATATCAATAGTCTTTGTGTGACCTCAAACAAGATAGGCAATGTCAAGAATGTTACTTCCTAAGTTTTCCCACAACCCTGGTTTCACTGTCTAGAATTTAATTTAAAGATTCGATATTGTTATTTACTTTCTATAACTTTTAAAAATGTATTTCTATTGTTCCTATCACAGAGCAGATTAGTTGCTTCTAAGACAGTTTTCACTGACTCTGTCTTTCCAGGTCAAGTGCAACCACAAGTACTCTGAGTCCATACCATGAAGAACAAACACAAATAGGATAACAAAGGGAATTTATTTGGCTTTATTTTTCCATCCAATATTTAGTACACCTTTTTTTTCGTTTTTATTTTTAAATTTCTTAGAGAAATGGGAAAACTGAATCTGTATATTCTGCATCAAGGAAGATTCCATCATCTGAAAAGATTAGAAACCTTGAGCCAAAGACCAAATTCTATGTTCTGCCCTTCTAACACGTGGTCATCTGTTCATCTGCCCTTTAGCATGAGTCCTGAAATGACGGTACCTGGGCCATGCCGAAGATATGTTTTATTTGCCGGCAAAATATTTTCTTTTTTTTTTTTTTTCTTAAGAGATAGGATCTTACCATGTTGCCCAGGCTGGAGTGCAGCATCTATTTACAAACACAACTATAGTGTACTACAGCCCCGAACTCTTAGCCTCAAGTAATCCTCCTGCTTTAGCCTCCCCAGCAGCAGGGACTACAGGCATGTGCCTCTGCACCTAGCTACCTGGAAAACATTTAAAAATCTGAATATGAATGTTCTAGACAGGCTGGCAATCTATACCTTGTCACACTCTCCAGTAATATTAATTGTCACATACTGATACCACTCCACACATGTATGTTACCAACTAGTTCCATAGGCATTTCCGCTTCTGATTCCTAAGCTGGGTATATCTCACCCAAGTGGGAGGTGAGATATGAAAGGACATGAACTTTTTGATGATAACAGAAACCATCCTAACAACAGGCTTGTTGGAACTGTGGTAAGAAAATACAAACTGTGATTAAATCTCATTCTCTCACATCTTCTTCATATGGATGGATGAATAAGGTAAACTAAAGGAAAGAAACCATTCTAGTTCTTAATAATTCCCAAGAGAGCCTCTCTGCAGTGTTAGAGATGAGTGAGTCTGCATACTTAGAAGTGTTCTCTTCTCCAACAGATACTGGCAGGAATGCGTGCTTTCTTCCAAGGATGAGGATGTTGCTTTGCCAGTGTTAAATTTGGTTCAAGGATCAGGAAAATAATACTCATAAATAATCCCTTCAACAAAACTGCATAGATTATGGAGTTATTTTTTATGGTGTGATGAGGTCAGGCTTTTGTACAAAAGGGCAGTAGAATTACAGGAATTTGTCCATTTCCTTATTTCTGGCAGGAAATACAAAGTGTCACCAACAATTGCAAGCTCCTTCAGAAAATCAAGGGGCCAGGGAAAAGTTGCACCTCGACTTGATTTGCATAACCACCTCACTTAAATTCTATAGCAGGATCTTAAATTGTGTTGCTTTGTTGAGGGAAGGCAGGGTGGTATTCTGTAAAGGATTAACTTTGCGCAGATTGAGGTTTGGTCTTTGCCCTCAGATCCCAGGAGGTAAACTTTAAGCCCTTGGAGCATTTTGTGAAGAACATCCTTGCTTACCTGGGGGACTTGGGCCATGCCAGATAGTCTAACAACGTGACCTATGGGGTGGGGGCCCTGAGTCCGTGTGATATCAGTTCAGCCTCACAGTACTAGAGACTAAGGTCAGCCATGCGGTGGCTAACCAGGTCTATGAGGTTGGTTGCATTTTGGTGCTTGCATTTTGGTGTTTGTCATATATCACTGTCGAGAAATAGACACTATCCACACAACCCATCAGGAGAGGACAACTAAAGGCTCTGGGCCTTGCCCAGTGGAGCTGCCCTGTGCTCCTCTTCCCTCTGCCAATTTTAAGATACATCCTTTTGCTGCAATAAACAGTAAACCATGAGTGGAATAATTTTTCTGAGTTTTATAAGTCCCTCTAGTGAACCATCAAACCCGAACAGTGTCTCAATAGGGTCTTGGGGACCTCTGAACTTGCAGTTGGTTTCAGAAATGCGAATGATCTTGGGAATTTCCAAATTTTCAGATAGAGCCATATGGAGGGATAGGGTAGAATCTGCAGTTCTCCAGAAATTCTACAGTGACTTCCTGAGGGTTCTATCCCTAAAGAAGCTGACCGTGTCATCAAAAAACAGAGCATCCTCAGATTCTGAGTTTCTATCCCATTCACAGAAAATGGTCCAGGGAATCCAGGAAGGGCAGCCCAAGCTTCCAAGAACACCACATGGGTGCTTCCCCATCTCTCCAGCTTGGGTTCCACCAAGAGAAAGCAAGAACATCCAGCCAACCCATCTTTCTTTTATTCTCAGTCTCTTATTCAGACATTTTTTTCTGAAGCTGCTTCTCAATATCATCTCATTAAGGAAAAAGATAATTATGATATTAACATCTTCCTTCCAAACACTTAGTGGAGTCACAAGCATTTAGCTTCACACTTAAAAGAAATGGGGACCAAAGTATCTGACATCTATTATTCAAATGCAAATCTCACAGTGAGGCTGAAAACTCAGTTTCTTTTCATTTCCCACTACAAAGAACAGATGGCATTTTCAGTGAACTGATCTCAAATTGCCTGTGGGACTGGAGGAAAAACACAGGTATGTGTATAGATCCACCTTAGAAAGTAACAAATTATATTTGGAAAAATGTACATTGAGAGTAATTCCACCCATGATACTAAGGATATGCTGCCAATCTCTGGAAAAGCTTTTCAAGCCTTACTGACTTTCCTTCTGATTAGAAGGTGCCAACCCCTAGGGCAAGCACCTATGCAGCCCAGTGGCACAGGCCTCGGGTTTCCTCTCTCCCTGTCCATCTTCCCTGCACGAATCACAGGGCACCACAAAGGGGAGTGCCTTCCAGACTCCAGGTAGCCAATGGCTCCTCTTTCTGCTACTCACTGAAGGATTACCCAATGTCTGACACTAGACAGAGCTCTCCAATTATTTACCTCTGTTAATCTTCACAACAGCCCTGGAGGGAGGAGGTGTTATTACAGGCATTTCCATTTTACAGAGATGAGGAATCCAAAGTTTAGACAGGTTAAAGAACCCACCCAAAATTACAAAGCTAGCAACGGTCAGATTCACATTCCAACCCAGCTCTGTCCACCTAAAAATATTTGTTATCGCTGCTACGTGTTCAACATTCTGGTTAATTACAGACTGTGATGATAGCAATTTATCTTATATATCATTAATGAATTGCTAATTTTTACAAAATTAAAGTATAGTAAAACACCCTTAAGACCAAAAGCACTAAAATTCTACAGGATATAATCAAAATTTTTGTAGTGCTTCAGATGATACTTTAAGCTCTTGTAATGTCTCAGGTGCATCATCCCGCAGAAGAGAGATTGTGCTAATGAAGGGTAGGTCAGAAGAATAACAGATAAATCAGCTTCCACTTACATCTAATCACTATCCTAACTCTCATAAATACTTGTGCTGAGTTCATGATGTAGTGATCTACTAACTTTTTTCAATTCGAGTTAACAAATCTTTATCTAGTGCCTTCTTTGCGCCAAGCCCCGTGGTAAGCTCTGGGCAGTGGTAATAAGTGTGATATAATGCCTGTCCTTAAGGAGGACACATTTTGACTTTGGAACACTACATTACTTCCCGTGCAATAGAATTACCTTGTCAATAGTTAATTGGCTGTAAGTGGAATATTAACAGCAGCAGATCTGCATTTTTAAAAAATTACCATTGGTATGTCCACTGACGTTGTTAAGTGGCTAAATACTATTTTTCTCTTCTTCATTCCTCTCGGCTGCCTTTTCAAATGAGTCACGGCTACCTTCCACGTCACTGTTTAAAACCCTCCCCTATACACACACACACCCCTCCGTTAATAAATCATCGGTGGTGGCAGCTGCAGTGTTATTTAGTGTCCGTCACTGTGCGTGTATTCACAGGGATCTTACGGAAACCTCTCTGATGACTCTTGGGAGGGAAGGGAAGAAGGGAACAAAGGCGGAAGAAAGCGAGGAAAGAAGCTTAACCTTCCCTTTGGCAGATGTCTGGGAAAAGGAGACTCTGTGAAATCACTGGATCAAAGGGAAGTAAAAAGTTTCTAGGCTGCCAGTCACAAAGCCACCAAAAACTCACTTTTAATGAAAAAAGAAACTGTTAACTCCTGCACTGTTGTAAAATACTTACCAAAGACACCTTCCCCGCTAAGTGCCATTCATTTCAAGAGTGAAATGCTGTAACAGAGAAAAATGCCCAGGGCACTGGGAAGAGGGAAGGAGAGAAGTGTGTGGTTCAACTGTCCCTGCAGGGGAGGAAAAGTAAGCTTTCCTTGACAGCTACCCTGCTTAACTACTGTGCAGTCAGCCCTATTTGCCGCCAGTGAAAATTCAGCCTTCCAGCAGATTCCCTGCCATCTGCCTCATGCCTACCAGCCTGCAGTCACACACCTTGAAGGCTTAAAATCTGCAGTGCTCCCAAGGGCTGCCTTGTCGGGGCAATTAAAAGATCCATGGAAAGAAAATCGCCACTTTGCCACTTGGCTTGGGTTTCCACATTTAGTTGAAATTCTGGAAGACATATTCAGATAAATATTATTGTCTGACTTTTCTTCTTCACCTTGGTGCATTTTCAGTACCCATAGCCAGAAGCCATGGAAGCTGGGGGAGTGACAAATGGCCGTCAGGAAGGCCCGAGTCTCCAGAAAATCAGCAGAGATGTTATTCAACTGACAAGGAACTAAGAGGAGAAATGAAAACAGGAACAAAATAAACTTCGTGTTTGGCCCCAGGGCTCCACCAGGTATCTGCCAATTTATTCACACTGAAATATGAAGAGATTCCAAATGGAAACATATTCTTTTTTTTTTTTCATCTCTTTATTTGGATTTTAGTGGTTACTATTTGAAAGTTTCCTTTCACAAGACTAAGAAAGAAGCTGACAATTGCTCAGAACCTATGAAAGGAGGTGGGGAACTTGCAGTTTTAATCACTGAGGTCACTGGATCCTGTTGCAGGAAGCCACAGGAATGCATTCATCTCTCACAAGAAAAAAATGAAGATAACTGTGATTCTTTTTCCTCACAAAAAAAACAAAAAGCATGACTAGGCTGGGGTACAACCAAAAGATGACTTCCTGATGCATCTGGGTCCTAGCTATAGCCAAAGCTGAATGACTTAGTGACCGGCCCACTCCAGACCCTCTGAGGTCCACTTAATAATCCCCTGGTATCTTTATGGCCAAAGACGTCTTATAAACAGTAGCATGGACATTAGAAATCACTTTTTCATGGCAAAAGGGTACTGTCCTCCCCATGGATCCCTTTCTCCTATTTACTCCCTATTAATTTCTGTCTACATCCTCTCGTAGAATGAGGCCTCTAAATTTGGAGTAATAAACTCTTTAATCCTCTTCAACTGAGATCTACATTAATAGAATTCATAGCGCTACCCATTTTCCTAGGTACACACTTAAAGAGGTCATCAGCTCAGATATAAATAATGTCTCTGAACAACTGTACTTTTTCAATATACAATTTTAAAACACACTAAAACTGAAACAAAAGTTTCCTAGTGAGAAGGAAGTGACCTACTTTCAATCAGAAACACTCTCACACAATGCACCTATGTCCCCAAGGCAGTTTCATAGTTTCTTAAAGACATTTAAAAATGCAATGTAAGTCATTGTATAGCATCTTAACATGAATTTCAGTCACCTTCATTCAGGGTTAAACTCAGATTGACTTTACATTCCATTTCTCATATTTCCTTTTTCCTGGATCTTTTAAAGACAAGAAGTATTTCTCTATGTTGCAAATGAGAACCTTAGTTACATTAAAGATTTCTACTGTTAGAAGCCGCACGAAAAAGGGCAAGCATGGTAATTTTATTTTTAACTGAAACTGAAAAATCCCAAGTATTCAACTTGTACATATCAAGTCTCAATTCAGAGCAAAATGATGTTTTCTTAGTCTCTAGCTCCCTGTTACATTTCCTGGGATCCTCTCACCAGATCTTCCAGAAGCTCCAAGTGAGTGCCAGAGGAAGAGACTGACGCTTTGAACTCAATAGGTTTCTTCAAGGTAAAATTTTGCACCTGGGTTCCTATTAGACCCTCAGGATGCTTATTTGAATTTATAGACCTCCTTCTGAATCCCAGCATTCCTTTTCACTGGAGCAATGCTTCTTCATTATATCCTTAATTGCGGGAGCATTTCAGTGAGTCCCTCTGAGGTCTTTTTTCCATTGCTTTTGGGGAAGCTCTAACAGCTCTGCTTTAGCAAAAGAGGCTCTGGGACCACCCTGCTTTGATTTATAACCCAGCAGCACTAGTTACCAATGGCATCGCCTTGAGCAAGTTGCTAACCTGAGAAGCCTCAGTTTCCTTATACATTAAATGTAAATTATTACAATACTAGTCTGAAAGAGATCCTTTGAGGATTAAGTTAACTAATGTGCATAAAATACTACAACAGTGTAGTGAGCACTCAAAATACGGGATATTGTAAGCTATTATTATTACATATATGGGGGGAACCCCAAAAGACTCAGAATTTATTTATTTTAAAAAATGCATATTTATTTTTACATGTTTAAGCTTTAGTCATCTTCAAA
The DNA here is from genome assembly GCA_963574415.1 of Tarsius wallacei. Classification (NCBI taxonomy): domain Eukaryota; kingdom Metazoa; phylum Chordata; class Mammalia; order Primates; family Tarsiidae; genus Tarsius; species Tarsius wallacei. The sequence continues at coordinate 26,626 of CAUYQG010103509.1, forward strand.
GTACTCTCTGTTTGATGTAATGCACCTATCAAGGTGCTTTTTCCACTGCTCAAACAGTTTTTGAACTCGTCAATTTTGATGGCTATTAGTGCTTCTGCCATTTTTTTTTTCATCTCTTCCACATCAGTGAACATGTCCCTTTGAGGACATTTTTCATCCAGGGAAACAAGAAAAAGTCACTCAGGGGCAAGATTGGGTGAATAGGGAGGGTAGAGCATGGGAGTCATGCTGTTTTTGGTCAAATGCTGCTGAACATTCAGCGAGGTAAGTTGATAGTGGAAAGATTGTGTAAATCACCCATCATGAAATGGGGAAATGCATTGAAGAATCTCCCCCCCAAAATTCACTGAAGCTGAACCCAGTCTCTCACAACAACACTAACCCATACGCTGATGCCAATGGGTTCCTAGAACACTTACCTATCAGGGGGAACCTATACTACAAGGGGCCCACCCTCCAAAAAATAATTACAGTTTTTGGGGTGTCCCCTGTATAATATAAATACTACTATATATAAATTAGTTTTTTATGGTCCACTGGCATCTCATCAGGATTTTTTTTTAAAGGGAAACAGGGTCTTGCTATCCTGCCCAGGCTGGAGGGCAATGCCTATTCATCGGCACAATCGGTCGTGCATATAGCCTTGAACTCTTGGTCTCAGGCAATCCTCCTGCTTCAACCTCCAGAGTTGCTGATACTACAGGTATGTGCCACCACACCCAGGTCACCAGTATTTAGCATAAAAAATATTCTAGTATTATCTAACATAGCCTTGAAAATATCCTTAAAAAGGATGTCCTCTTCTGCATATATAGCCTCGCAAAGACAGAGCACCCTCCACCCACAGTCAGGGTCAGCTGTAAGTCTAGAGAGCTAATGTCTTTCAGAACCCCAACCAATTACAAATAAGAAGTTGGAAGATACATATCACCACTTTCTTGGCCATCAGTTGGGATAAGTGAGACATGTTCTCGCTGTTTCCCAGAGTTCCCTAAAGAGGCTGCACTCCCGATGCCTGCAGAGATAAGTAACTCGGAACACAAATTTTGCTGCCCTCCCTTTCTGAGTCACTTCTCCTTCCCCAAGTGTTTCCTGAAATGGCCTCCCAAGTACATTACTTACACTTGAATACTTGTCTCAGAGCCAGCTTCTGGGGCATTCAAACCAAAACACAACCTCTCAATAAATCCACTATAGCCATATTCTTATTCAATGAATATAGAAACAAATTTGTTCCTTTTTGTCTAAGGATCTATTAAAATGATTGACTTGGTTTAGAGATCATATGGATGGCTAAGTGGCTGGCTGAATGGATGGATAAATGTATATCTCCTTAGAGTTGAAATCATGGAGGGTGGAGGCTCAAAAGTGTAGCTCTGGGTTTTCATTTGTGTCTAAAAGTTTCTCCATTCCTCTGAGAGATCCCTTTAGAATATAGATACTAAATCGTCCTCTTCCCTCCACTTCTTTAAAAATGTACCTCTCCCATCCAAGTACTAACCAGGCCCGACCCTGTTTAGCTTCTGAGATCAGACGAGATTGGGCGCGTTCAGGGTGGTATGGCTGTAGACAGTGAGACTCCAACTCAAAAATAAAATAAAATAAAATAAAATAAAAATGTACCTCAAAAGTCAGCAGCTAAGATAAAGCCTGACAGGCACTTTTGCGGGGAGAAGAAAAGAGGGCCATAGCAGCAGCACCTAGGATGTTGGAACTTCAGAAAGGTGAGGTGTGATGATGGCAAAATGCAGCACATGATTTTGTCCTAATTCTTCCTATAGAAGACACTTTGGGGAAACTTAAATGAGTTCTGAGAATTAGATGGTAGCAAAAATGTTAATTTTCTGGTTTTGATTAATACAATCTGGTTATATAGGAGAAAGTCCTTGTATACAAGAAATATACACTAAAGTATCATGTTGGCCACTTATTTTCAAAAGATGCACAAAAACAAGTATATTTTCACTACTTTTAAAATGTTTCTGTAAATTTGAACTTTTTAGCAGTTTAAAATATATATAGGGACTGGTAGCCAGAGAAAATATCCAAAGATACTGGTTAGTAAGTATTGCCCAAGGAAAAATCAGATAGCTCCAGAAGACTCCAGTCAACAACTCTATCAATACACACAGATTCCATCAAGTTTTCAGTGCCTCACACTGAGTACAAATGGTCAATCAATGGTCATCAAATTCCTGAGAAAGGCTTTCAAGATGCCCAAGCAAACAAAGGTCAAAAAATTCCAGAAGAAAAATATACATAGGAAAAATAGATCATTGCATTGGTTTATTTATTAAACAATATTTGTGGCACATACACAGGGTAGCCACCAAGTCCCCACAGGCAACAGATGATGTGTTTTTGTTTTTGTTTTTTGTTTTTTTTTGAGTTGGAGTCTCACTCTGTCACCCAGACTGGAGTTCAGTGGCCGCTCCCGGTCACCGCAGGCTCAACCTGCTGGGCTCCGGTGATCCTTCCGACTCAGCCTTCCAAGTAGCTGGAACTACAAGCGTGCGCTACCATGCCCGGCTAATTTTTTGATTTATTGTAGAGATGAGCTCTCACCAAGTTGCCCAGGTTGATATGTTTTTAACGGACACTTCTATTTTCAACACAAATTTCAATTTTCCCCCATGTTCTTCTATACATTCTCTCCTATGTTGATAGTCGAAATTTACTGAAACAATCTCTGATAGTTTTTAAGCAGATTTGATGGAATTGAAAATCATGAATTAAACCCAAGTAGTATTTTAGTACCTGGGCTTTAGAATCAGATAGACTTGGGTTTCAATCATAATCTACCAATCACACTGAATGTTCTTCTGCCTGACTCCTGTTTCCTCATCTGCAAAGTGGGTATAATAATACCTACCCTCGTAGTATTATTGCCAAGATTAAATAAGATGAATCATAACTTTGCCTAGCATACAGAAAGTACTCGTGAAATGGTACTATTGGCAGCTCTATTATTATTCATCACTAGCTTCTATATTATCTCAAGATACAGTTCTTTATTTTGGGAAGAGACCATAAGCTCATTATTTGTCTCAATCGTGTCCCATAGAAGAATGTCCATGACTGAGCATCTTCTGGTCACTTCACTCTAGTCATGACACCCATCCCACCAACTTGTGACTGTATTTGTTTCCGGGTATTAAACTATTGTCTCTCAGCATCAGACCTACTTTTCCACATATTCCCTATGTTAAATAGGACTGAGACTCTAATATTTGTTTCTCCTTTGCCAGCTGCTCCCTGTCAGATTCTGCCACAAGGAGGTGTGCTAGAAGCTGGGAGGACAAACACTTCCTGTTTGCATCCTGTTCCTGTTTTGGTGTTCTATGCATACTTGGGTTTCCCGTTTCTGAATCACTCTGGCTACCCTTCTTAACCCCGGAAACTTCGGTTTGTTCCACATGGTAAATGACCTCAGTTTGCAATCTTTCCAGCACTGGAAGACCAGCCTCATCTCACGTTCAGGCTCTCCTCCAAGTCACTCAGTGTTTGTGATCCCAATCTCTTCCTTCTTCCTCCTGCCCTGGGATTGTTGTATTTAGCGATTCTCTGTTTGCCTTTTCATTTCTTAATTTCTATTAACAATTCTTTAAATTATTTCTTTAAAATAACAAGTATTGTACCCCCTAACAGGACTCTGACTGGCACAGACACGCTGTACATTCCTCTTGAACTCTATTCCAGGATTCCCTCAGGCATCATCTTATGTCCCAAGTTTAGTCAGTTCTATATCCCATTAGACATAGGCATTTCTCAAATAATGTTGATGTCTGTGATTATTCAGGCTAACCTCAGCTCTCTGACAAACCTCAGATTTTTGTCACCATGACTAGTCATTTCTGTTCATGTCTGCTGGCCCCTTGGAGAACAGACAGGTTTGCTATACCTGACTGTCTCCAGCCATTTTCCTTTATATCTTACAGCCCGGCGAGATCACCTGTAAAATGCTCCTGACTCAATCCAGTGGCATGGATAATTGTTGAAACCAAAAGTAGTAGACAAAGGTGGACACATGCTTATCTTACCTGCATCATGTATCCTGCCTCTCTTCCATTCCTCCCACCTCCAGGCCACCCTAAAGAGTTCATCAGTATTTTTTTTCCAAACATCATTTTTATCTTAGCACTCCCTTCCTTAAGAATGCATGAGGACTCATTATTGCCTATCGGATCAACTCTAAACTCCTGAGTTAGACTCGGGTATCATTAGGATGGCTTCAGCCAATTAAACTGACAACATCTTGTAGTCTTAGGCTGCCTTTTCCATTTCGTAGTTCTTGTCTTAGTAACTCAAATCCTTCTAGGGGGGGTGTGTGTGTGGGTGTGTGTAGAAGGAACTAGTGACAGCCTACAGGAAGAGACTTACTAGGAATGGGATGCCTGGGAAGCTGACCTGCAGCTAAGCCAGTCACACAGAAACATGCAGGAATGTAGTACACTGGGGAGAGATGGACAAGAAGCCAGAGTCTCCATAAAACTTGGCAAAAGCCAGAAGGGAATCCTTTTAGAAATTAAAAAGTTTCTTGGATAGGCTAAAGCACTCCTTACCCCAGTTACATGCTGTCCAGGGCTCCCAGGCATCTTCAGGAGGACTTGGAGTCCAGGAAATCATTCTTCAACCCTGAGGGTTCCTGTGCCCCATAGCAGGAGGCCATTTGTGCCCATTATTGCCTGCTTCAGTGGGCATTTCTAGCAGCCAAATATATTATCACCATTTTGACAGCCATGGATATCCACCAGATAAATTTATACAAAAGAACCTTTCTAAAAATGGTTATTAAATAAACACTATCTTCCAATAAATGATTATCATACATAACTAAACAGCTACAATGCTCAGTTAGTTGTATGGTCATTCTTCTAGTTTTATTATATGCTGCCTGTAAAGAAAATGGTCTGTACCTAACTTATAGAATTTGAAGAGATGGTTCCAGCTATTTTTATATTATTCTAAACAGCCAACTAAAAATAGAAAATTCAGCCAAATGTTTACATTTTTGATCCACCTGATACCAAACATCTAGATCTTTAAAAATACCCAGGTTATTGGCATACCGTACACATCTGCCTAAGAAAGTGCTGATGTGTGAAGCATATTTACATGTTTTTAGTGTTTTTTTAGTGTTCTTACTAAATTTTTACTTGACTAATAATGAGTTTGCTTAAATGTGAAATATTATGTTTGGGACTTTTTCCTATACGGATGACTTAGTAGTAAATCATCCTTATTTTTGGTGAGTCTGTCATGACTTTTAAATATATTCACTGTCATTCATTTCGTTTTAATGTTCCTTCTAAGTTACACTCTTGTCATTTACTCTATTTGAGCTCTTTCATGATTAAGATATGGCATGATACAATTTTTTTTCATTCTTTCTTGAGGATTTATGTTCTTAACTTGATTTCTTATTTAATGTTAGACTTCTTTGATTTCAGGAATCTGCAGAAAAAAAACTGTGTGCAAAATGAGAGATGTAATCAGAAGAAAGTTTATGTCACCCGATGTCACGAAAAAAAACGATGATTTGCTGAACAGAATGGAGGGGAATGGTACTGCCTATTCGAATTCATCAGTGCCATATATCCTGAGCCTCACATGCAGCACATTATAAGATATTTCAATTTTTTTTTCATGAAATGATATATGTTTACTATGCATATATTACTGAAACAAGTATTGTGTTCACATTCACATATATGGAATCTGCTTCTCTTGATGAATCATCGGAAGGCAGCAAACATAAGCAACAATGTATTTTTGTATAAATGTCCTTTAACCCACAACTGTCCAAACTTCACATTCAGCCTCATTTTAAACCCTGCCGTAAGAAAAATAACTTGTCTTAGTCAGCTGCCATTAAAAAGAAATATCATAGGCCGAGCAGTTTAAACAACAGAAATGTATTTCTTGCAATTTAGGGTGCTGGGAATTCCAAGGTCATTTTTGAAGGCTGGGAATTCCTACCTGACCTGTCCCATGCCTCTGATCTCATCTCTCATAATTCTCTTATTTAATATATTCCAGCCATCCCGATCTTTATGTTACTTATTTTTCCAGGCTTGCTTTCCCCTCAGGACTTGAATTTACTGTCCTCTGTGCCCAGGATATAGTTGCTCCTAGGCCTTTTAATGGCCGGCTCATTCTCATTATTCAAATCTTCCCTCAAATCCCACCTTGTCAGAGAGGACTTGTGAAATATCCCAACTCCTCTCTATTCTATTGCCCTGGGACACAGCATTTATCTGCATCTGAAATCATTTATTTACTTTTTATAAGCTATGGGAAAACTGACTCTCTACGTCTGGCTAGGAACGTCTTTGGGTTCTTGGTTTGTTTTCCATGTCTCTGCTGGAACTGGAGCTTGCCCCAAATCCTAAATGGTTTGCGTTGGCCCTGATCCCCTCGTTTCCTCTTACCAGCCCACTCTGCCTCAGAACTGGCTCCAGCTCTCTGTGCCTTCAATCCTTTGTTTCCACAGAGGGTCTTTCCTAAACTTCTCATCTTTCAAAGACCTTTGCTGCTGTTACTATGCTCACTAGGTCAAGATCTTTGGATGAGACCTAGAAACTTTGATTGAACACTAACCTCCTTAAGAAACAAGATGATTGCCTGAGCCCACGGGTTCGAGACCCGCCTGGGCAACTTGGCGAGACTTCATCTCTACAATAAATAAAAAACCAGCCGGGCGTGGTAGCGCGCGCCTGTAGTTCCAGCTACTTGGAAGGCTGAGGTGGAAGGATCGCCGGAGCCCAGCAGGTCGAGGCTGCGGTGGCCGGGAGTAGCCACTGCACTCCAGTCTGGGTGACAGAGTGAGACTACAACTCAAAAAAAAAAAAAATTGGAAAAAAAAGAAACAGGATGACTATGAAAGCAGTCCTCGTACTCCCTTGGCATTACTAATAAAGCGAGTTCTTTTGCTTCTCTAGCATTTCTTGATATTTTCAGCACCATTGTCTCTAGAAATAAAGAATTTGTTATTCATCGTAAACACCAAAATATGAGAAAGCTTAATGTAGGCAGTGCATGGTATAGTGGGATGGTTAGCTGCATGAGTTTGGAAACAAAGCCCATTTATATCCTAGCTATGCCACGTACTAGCCATATGACCCTGGAGCCATTGCTCAAGATTACGTAGCCTTACTCTCCTAAGTGTTCAATAAGGGTCCTAAAATAAAGAAACAATAAGGTCATAATAAGTAAACATTGTGAGGATTCAATGAGAGAATGTAAAATGTTCAGATCCATGCCAGATGCATCCGCACACTGCTTGTGGAGGTGAAAAAAACACAATACTACAGAGAGGAGTTTACAACATGTACCAAAACAACATATGCACTTATCTTTTGGCCCAGTTTGGTCCCTACACCTGTAGTTACACCTTCACAGGTATAATACAGGCACAAGATTATTTGTCAGGATTTTATTTGTAATAGCGAAATATTGGGAAAACCCTAAATACACAACCAAAGGAGATGTGTGTGTGTGTGTGTGTGTGTGCGTGTGTGTGTGATTTTCTCATAAGACAGAAAATAATAAATATGCGTGTAATAGGCATATATACAGAAATACATGCATATATTATATACCTATGCACATATTTATAGGGGTGGATGGAAATTGGGAGAATGAAGTAAGAATAAAACGTCTGAGTAGATCTTTTAAATGCAGTTTATCCTTTTTAACCATGTAAATATTTTACATATTCTTAATTTAAATTTATATTTAAAAGGACTTACCAAAAGCAAACTTTAAAACTGAAATCAAACAGAAACAAATGAACCTAACTGCATGGCAACTTGATAATATAACTTCACACAAAAAAGAAATAATTAAGTTTTGAACACAGTTGTCTTGACTGAACGTTGTGTCAGACAAATTCAGTTGAGGAACTTTTTATAGGATAACTGTCCTGGAATCTTCAAAAATATTAATATTGCAAACAACAAAATGGCAAGGAGGCCTATTCTAGATGGAAAGAGATCAAAGAGCCAGACAACTTAATGCAACGTGTGATCCTCCCTTGGATTTTAAGCACAACAGAAAAACAGCTCTAAAGAACACGCTTGGGACAGTTGGGGAATTTGGGAGCAGACTGTATGTTATACTACACTACGATACATTATTGTATCAATGTTAAATTCCTTTGACATAATCATGATACGGTAATATCTTTGTTCTTAGGAAATGTGTGTTCAAATATTTTGAGAGGAAGCATTATGATTCTACATGAAATTTACTTTCAGACTTTCAGCAAAAAGAAAGACAGAGGAGAGAAAGCAAATGTGCAAAAAGCTATTGGTATTAATAGCTTCCAATTCTATAATTAGCGTAGGAAGCATGCTTTAAGAGATACATGAATTGTGTATTATCACCACTGGAATTTGAATCCAGCTAATGAGAGCTAACAGCAAAAGGAAGTCTTCTTACAAGACTCCTTGGTCTTGGTCCTTTTATGAGCCATAAAACTAGGCCGCTTTGCTTCCCTTCAGGGCCACAGCACTGATCTGCAAATGTTATTTCAAGATTCCATTATCGCATCAATAAAAATATTAAATTATAAATGTATAAACTATATAACTGGACGCTATTAATACCAATACCAATGTGCGTTGTATTACCGTCTCAACTACTCTGTAGATTTGAAAACTTTTTAAACAAAATATTGGGGAGATAACTCCCAGAACAAACAAGCTAAAAAGATCAGCTCTTCTTAACTCTCTCTGACTCCCCGATCTGGGAGCCTGTGAGAAGGAAGTCTGGAATAAATACATACGGTTGATAAATAAAAAGGAAATCATGCCCTGGAATCTATTTTCAGCCTACTGAAGCATGTCAGTTGATAACTTTACTTATTCATTTCCCTGAGGATTTGTCCAAACAAATAAAACTGCCTCCAACTTTAAAAAAGGAAGTGATGCCATCTCCAAGCTTCCCTGGAAAGAAGCAGTTAAATCTTATCCTTAAATTACCTCGTTCCTATTTAGTGATGTGCCTTGGCAGAAGCTCAAGAGGAGTGTCGTTCCAGCCAGCCTCTGGAAAAAGGCAGGCAAGACTTGCCTCCCCCTTTCGTGAATTATGCCAGGCAGCATGCCGCTGCTTCCAGCCTGCCTGTCTCAATTGTGGTGACAAAGCACCAGGCCAAGAGGCAGATCCCTGGGTAGTCGGGTCTATATTATGTCAGATTTTAAATACCGAAAGCTGGGCAGAAAGTCCTTCTCTCACATAGGGGAGTGGGAAGTGTGATTTAAAATAGCTGAAGCTCACTTATCTGGGGGGCATTCAAAGATCTGTAGGCCCTTCCTTTTAAATTCCTGATGCACAATTGACCCAACAAAACACCTTTAGACACTCCTAAATTATATGCTTAAAAAAATCTTTTTCCCTGATATATAATATTTGCCTCACAGAATGATGAAACGACAGTTTGCCCTTGGCCTTCTAGTTGCCTTTCTTTCAAGCCTTGAAAGCCTGTTTCATTTCTATTGCAGAATTGTGTCCAGGTATAGACAGACACCCTTTGTAACTGGTTAAAAGCTACAGAAAAGCTCTATTGAAACAAAATGCTGCTCATATCCTGATCCATGCCAGGAGGAATAAATCACACAAAAGCACCTAAAGAAAACTGTTTTACAGTTACTACTATGTTACATTAGCTGACAAGGGAGAAATGATTACATTTATAGATTTTTTTCTTTTTATAGAGGCAGAATCTATATGTAGTTGAAGAATTGTGTATTTCCACCACTGGAATTTGAATTCAGCTAATGAGAACTAACAGCAAAAGGAAGTCCTCTTGCAAGGCTGCTTGGTCTTGGTCCTTAGATGAGCCATAAAACTAGGCTGCTTTGCTTCCCTTTGGGGTCCCAGCACTGATCTGCAAATGTATTTCAAGATTCCATTATTGCATCAATAAAAATATTAAAACATGCATCTCTTAAAACATGCTTCCTAGGCTAATTATAGAATTGGAAGCTATTAATACCAAGCTGTCATTAAAATAATACCTTGTACTTGCATAGGATAGATACCGCTGTGCTCGCAGCACAGTCATGTGCACCATCTCACTTACTCCTGGGAACTCTGGGAGGCAGAGTGGTCAGTCTTTACACTATGTAGCTAAAGCAGCTAAACAAAACATGATCCTTTTCAGTACTGAAATGTATGTCTACCACATATTAGAACTAAAAATCCTGACTTGAGAAAGAGAAAGAGAGAGAGAACACCCTACTCAGTTCTGTCACTTACTAGCTGTATGACTCTGGACAAACGACCAAACTTCTCTGAGCCTCAGTTTCCTAAGCTGCAAAATAAAGAAAATAATATCCACTTCACAGGAATAATGTGATGGTTAAATAAATTTTAAAAAATAACTTAGCACACAAAAATGATAACTATTAATACAATCACTTAACAAATATTTTAGTGTTTGAGTAATTGACAGATGAGAAAGATATAGATTTAGAGACAGCAAGTAATATAACTATACTGTTTAAAATACAGTGGTGGCCTTCATGGACCTTACATACTAGAAGAATGGCAGACATTTAAATAAACCTTTACAAAGAAATATGACAAGTAGGCCAAGACCATCATGTATTGTTGTGAAAGTTTCACACTGCTCAGTCCAGGGGACAATATTTATGTCACAATGTATGTGAGTGAAAACACCCCTGGAGTTGTGTGACTCACAACAATGGCTTCACAGAGGTGATGTTTAATCCAGGTCATTTCAAAAAGGGAAAAAAAATGAATGAAAATGAATGAAATGAATATAAAACTATGAGACTGCCATAGCCATAGTACATGGAATGGTTATATGACAGAAAAAATGATACTGAAAAGGCAAAAATGAACCACATGGTAAAGGGCCTCATAAATCATGCTAAATAATTTGCACATTATTCACAATACAATAACGTGCTTCAGGCAAACACATGGTTGCTGCCTGGACATACCTCTCCACTTCCCATCCACCTTCCCTTCTCATCTGCAGATTTACATGGTTCTAGGGATTGTGCAAACATTATAAAACCCCAAAACTCAAAAGCTAAGCCCCGCCTAAAGCTGGCCTACGTTGGGATCTTCGGTAATGTGAATGTTATGGATTGAATTGTATCCCCTAAAGTTCATACACTGAAGCCTTACCTCCCAGTTCCTCAGAATGTGACTACATCTGGAAATAGGGGTTTTAAAGACATGATTAAGTTAAAATTAGGCTGTTATAGACCCTAGTCCCTTCTGACTGTTGACCACGTGAAGATATAAGGAGAAGGTGGCCATCTACACACCAAGGAGACCTCAGAAGAAACCAGACCTGCTGGCACCTTGATCTTACATATCTAGCCTCCAGAACTGTGAGAAAACAGGGTGTTCCTCCTCCTTTTGTTCCCTAATACCCTCACTTTCTAGATAATCTTCCCACTGTACTGAAGGTTAACTGCTCCTGATTCTGTGTCTTCTGACTGGTTGTAACACCAGGAGTTTCGGTGTATTGCTTTTTGTAGCCTCACTGCACCCAGTTGAGTACTTTGTACATAGTAATTATTCAAATATTCCTGTTCTTTGCAGTTAATGATACTGTCCTCCATTCCCACTCCTCCCCCGTTCTGTCTTCCTCTACCAGCCTGCTTTTCTCTTTAGTGCCTCACATGTTCTGACTATCTTGACCACTCCAGATATTTCCGTGAAATGTTTGACGGGTAGCAATGGACCCAGAGAGGGGGAGACGGTCCCAAGGCGATGTGGGAATACCGGTCAGTGGTGACTCAGGAGCTGCGAGAGCAGAGCCCTGGATGAGACCCGCCCTCTTCTTGGGGCC
>CAUYQG010103523.1:0-16014 GCA_963574415.1 Tarsius wallacei
ACTATGTTGCCCAGGCTAGTCTCCAACTCCTGAGCTCAACCATCCTCCCATCTCAGCCTCCCCAAGTGCTGAGATTATAGGCATGCACAACGATGCCCAGCTGGGAACCAGGAGACTTTTAAATCAATGGCATCTGAGGTCCAAGCTAGTAAAAATAATCATACTTGTAGAATCTGTGTGGTTTATTTGTGATTAGACTGGGTTAGAACCCGAGCTCCACCTTTTCCTGGGGGCTTACTTTGGACAAGCCGTGTAATTTAAGTATCTGCCTCCTCCCCTCTAAGAAGACAGAAATATCAGTATCTACCTCATAGGTGATGGTGAATAGTAAATGAACTATTGCATAGCAAATGCTTAAATATGAATTAATATTAATAATAGCATTTGAGGTATGAAATACAAATTTCCTCTCAAAATGTAAACCCCTCAGATAGTCAAAAATCCAAGTAAGTGAGTGTATGGTAAACACGTCTTTATTATCCTCTTTCTTTGACTACCTCCTTGATCTCTCAAAGAATTAAAATAGAATTCCCATTCAACCCAGAAATCCCACTACTGCATATATGCCCAAAGGAGCATAAATCATCCTACCAAAAAGATACCTGCACTTGTATGTTTATTGCCATACTATTCATAATAGCAAAGACAGGAAACTAAGGTAGGTGCCGACCAAGGGTGGATAGGTAAAGAAAATGTGGTACATATACACCAGGGAATACTACACAGTCATAAAAAAGGAACAAAATTATGACCTTTGCAACAACATGAATGCAGCTTGAAGTCATCATCTAAATGAATACAGAAACAACCAAATACCACGTGTTCTCACATATAAGTGAGAGCAAAACACTGACTACACACAGGGATAAGGATAGAACAACAGACACTGGGGACTCCTAAAGGGGGGAGGGAAGGATGGGGGCGAGGGTTGAAAAACTACCCATTGGGTACCATGCTCACCACCTGGGTGGCAGGCTCAATAGAAGCCCAAACTTCACCATCACGCAATATATCCATGTAACAAATCTGCATGTGTACTCCTTGAGTTTGAAATTTAAAAAAAAAAAAAATTTTTTAACTGTCTCCTCAAAGGGCTGTGCTCCCCAGGACAGCTCTTGCATTTCAACCTCCACATGACCACCTGCCAAGCACAGCAGGCCACTAAGTGGTACACACAGCAAAGTGCACCGACCTGCCTTAAGGAGCACAGAGGTCAGCATGCACCACAGATATCTGCCACATAAGGATAAACAATCTAGTGCCAGGAACACCAGCTGGGTGCATCCTTCACTGCTGCCCCACTCTCACAGACTTACCCACCATAAACCCACCTGAAATGACCTCGCCCATCATATCCGCATACCTCAGGCCTCTGCACCTGCTGCCTCCACTGTAACCTCACCTATGCCTCCAGGATTGGCCTGGCGTCCCCTCCTCTGACAGCCTGCGTGACCCTCTTTCATTTCATCTGTGGCAGGTACCTACTTTTCAGGCTCCCCCACAGCTCCAGGGACATCTGTTTGTTCTAGAATGTGACTCACTGCACCCAGAGGACACACCCAGAGGACCATGAACACCAAACAGTCATGGACTGTGTCTTTCATCTTTGTACCTCCAGAGCCCAACTCTGGTCTGACCCCTGCCCAGCAGCAACACCATGCCCCAGTGGCTCCCCAAACACTGGGTGCTTACTCGCAGCACCCCTGAGAGAGAGGAGGTTCTTTTCCATTCTGTCTCCCATCATCTGAAAAACACTGACCCACATGTTCTTTTTTTTTCACAACACACAAAATTCTGGTAACACAGATTCATGTATAATGGCAGTCCACAGCCCATGGGCCAAATTTGACCCACTAGTGATTTTATGAATAAAGTTTTATTGGAACACAGTCATGTCAGTTCATTTACATATTATTATCTATGGCCATTTTCCCACTTCAATGGCAGAGTCAAGTAGTTGCAGAAGAGACTGTTTGCAAAAGAGAAAATCTGCTGGCTCTGACTGCAAACAAATTTCTATCTCGGCTTCCTCACTGTCAGCCTCTTCCCTGGAGGACAGGGCAGCTCTTGGAGGCCCATCTGCATCTATCAGGCTGGGCACCATGAAGTCTTTCCAAGGACAAATGCTGGTTAACATTCTAAGAAATCATTATTGCTCTCATGTAGATGGCACTCAGTACATGTCACTATATGTCAGGCACTGTATATGGACATGAGTTATCATGTAACCCTCCCTGAGCTACTCATATACCCCATTTTACAGATAAGAAACTGAGGAACAGAGGTTAAGCAACTTGCCCAGAGTCACTCAGTGAGTAGATGTCAGAGCTGGGGTTAAAACCCAGAGAGTCAAGCCCCTTAAACTACATTCCTAACTACTTATTCGCTTCTCTGAGAGTCTCCACACTCAGCAACTGCCCAGGACAAAGTACAAACAATAACGAATGCTTTCCCTCTGATATCCTGCCAAGTGTTTTGGAAGCTCAAGTGGGCTCCAGGCTCATTCTGCTTTGAATTCGGGGAGGCACCAAAGGAGAATTTAAGCAGAAGGAATGGCCGGGCTATGTCCCAGGATAGTCCCAGGACCCTGCAGGCACCAGGTGAGCAGAATAACTGGGTGACACAGTTTCTGAAAGCTTAAAGAAAGAGTGCTGAATGTTGACTCAGTCACCATGCTCACAGGCTGAAAGAGAGCTCCAGATTACACGCAGAGGGCTTATGCAGCCACAGCAAACTGAGATAAGCATTCAAATTCACAGTCTGCCCAATGGTTTGAGTTCTCACATCTACAAAATGAAAATCAGAAAGGGTTACTTCCCTGAGGGAGCTGTGTATAGAATGCCAACCCAAAGAAGTATGGCCTTCTGTACCAAATAAAAAGACTTATCTCTTTCGTTTGAGGTTAAAAAGGATTCAAAATTACAAAAGTCAAAATTGTTTTTGCAACCCTCCCTCCCATCCCTGCAAACAAAACAGCAGATGTCAGGTGGCTGATGCCTGATGACCTCCTGATTTAAAAGGCAACCTTCTCCCTGCCAAAGGGAAGCCTGTTTACACTCCCATCCTCCTGTTACCTGTGAGAGCATTGGTGTCGGCCTTCCTGCTCCCCTGGTTGCCCCTCTCGGCCCACACGTAGACCTTGTACGCCTCTCCAGGCTTCAGGTCCATCAGGATGGTGCTGCTGTGGTCTCTGGGAACTGCCGTCTCCTTGGCGTCCCCATCAGCGGAGGTGTAGCGCACCATGTACTTGTCTATGACAGCCCGCACCGGGTCCCAGGACACAGTCGCCGTGTCTTCCGTCACCCGATCCGTGACCACATTGGTTGGACCATCAATTTCTTCATAAAAATACATGAGAAGGAAAAATCAGAGGAACCAATTGGCTGGCTTCTAAGATCACAGATGCTCAAAGATTTTTTCACCTGGGTGACATAGTTCAATAGTCTATACAATGCAAGTCTCTCCATCATTCATGACAGGTGGACAACTGGCATCTGCTTGAACCTTAAACTGAGAAAGCACTTCCCAATAGACAAAATAATTCATTCCAGTTTCAGACCACTGAAAGCATTTGCAAAAAGTCCTACAAGTGTAGCCACTTGAAGTGTAACTCTTTCAAATGTGTCTACTTTAAATAGACATAGCAAATGCATCCATTTCCTCTCGCAGGAGACCACCCTGAAAATACTCAAGAAGAGTTATCCTAATTCTCCTCACATCAAACAAATAACCTCTGCTACGCATCCCTTCCTAATTATAGCTTCCAGACTTGGCACTTAAATCTAGAAATGCTCTCTTCTTTCCTTTTCAAATGTAAATCTCCAAGACTCCGTTTATTCATTCAACAGTAATTCACTGAGCACCCATTACATGCCAGGGAAGGTAACAACACTCAGGAATCAGCAATGAGCAAAACAGCCAGAAATCCCTGCCCACGTGGAGTTTATATTCCAACAGGACCAACCCAGAACAGAAGCCTAGCCATGTCCTAGGCACTGCACTTCCCAGTAACTTATCACAAGCCCATGGCCTCAGAAAGTCCCTTGATGTTTTCACACATGTTCCTACCAACCCAGGGATTCTCCAACTTTGCTAGCATGGGGTACCTGCTAAACTCCCCCACCAGAGCTGCTACTTCAGAAGGTCTCAGATGAACCCTGGCATCTCTATTTAAAAACAAGTAAACAAGTCCCATGGTGATTCTCGTGCACATAAAAGGTGTGGCGCCTTCAGGTGAAGCTACATTGTCCCTCACATTTTTTGCATGTATAATATATTTCCTGGACCCAATATTTATTCGCATTATATTTTATCTCACAGATTCCATTTAGAATGTAGTCTTTCATCATGTCCACTTTTCTTTCCAGCCTCTCATCATCTGAGAACTTCATAAGTAAGCCACCTAGGCACATCGGCCAAGGTCGCTGACAAAGACATCACACAGAACTAAGCTGAGGCATGCCTCAGCAACCCTCCCTGCACACAGATCTGTATCTTTTGGGTAAAGACACACAAAACACTCCTTACTTCAAGACACCTAAGCATTTTCCTTCCTCCCCACGCCACTCTTGCTCTCTTGGCCAAGGGCTCTCCAGAGAAAAGTGACAACTTCTTATAGTCTC
Source organism: Tarsius wallacei (assembly GCA_963574415.1). Taxonomy (NCBI): domain Eukaryota; kingdom Metazoa; phylum Chordata; class Mammalia; order Primates; family Tarsiidae; genus Tarsius; species Tarsius wallacei. The sequence continues at coordinate 4,623 of CAUYQG010103523.1, forward strand.
ATTTTTTAACATCATCTACAATGCACCTTTCTCAAAACACAATGGCAGTATTTTATTGGTGTGCAAGGAAATGAAATATAATCCGTCACCAGAGGCAGGGTATATTTCATTTAGTAAATCTACTACCATTTACTGAGCACATATTATGTGCCAGGTGATTTTCACACATCCCTCTATCAAGTCTCATAGTAACAACATAAGCCATTAATTTTCCAAACAAGTAACATCCCAGGTACTTGTTTGGAAAATTAATAATGGCTACCATTTTTAGAGCACTGACTACATGCCAGACTCAGAAGTTGCATACTTTGTCCCGGATTACTCAACTAGGAAACGACTCCTTTCTCCCCCAGCAGTCCCACAGCACTCAAGGGATGGAGAAGAACCAGGACAAGGCATTTTGGCTATGACAAGTAGGAAGGTAAAATAAGACCACACCATGCCAAGGTTACAGGAGACCAGGAAGTTCAGCCCAGAGAGGGGGCGCGACTCCTCTAAGCTCACAGAGCCCATCAGAACAGTGCCAGCCTAGAACTCGGGGCTTTCCGCCTCCTTCCTTCCTTCTTCAGGTCCCGAACAACAGCAACAGCAACTTTCACTAGAAAGTGCTCTTCTGCGTGACCACTCTCAGGATGGGAGTAAGATCCTGAGACATAGTATAGGAAGAAGGCCTCAGAGATAGGACCCGCCCCCACCCCCCGACCCCAGACAGGACTCACTGGTGAAGAGGCCACATTTGCAGGACCAAAACCTCCCTCTCTGCCAGAAAGGGATCTGGGGGCCATTAAACAGTTTTTCCACGCATAGAAGCTTTCAGTAGATGCAGGAGCTGGCCAGCTCACAGATGGGTCACAGCTGTAACCTCAACGGTGAGACGGGCTCTCTCCACCCCGACTCCCATCCTCCTCAGGCTGCAACTGCCCACCTGCTGGACTCTAGCAGCCCTGGTGGGACCCTTCAAGGGCAGACAGATTGAAGGTAAGACTTGGAGGCTGGCTAGGTAGGACTCACCTTCGAGTACATGTGTTAGTAGGAATAAAGATGAGCACCACTGCAAAGAGACCTAATTTGTAAAACCTGAACACAGTCTATAGAAGAGGTTAATTGGGAGCTCTGTTCGCATCGGGGAAAGTATATTCTACATCATAACAAGATTTGCCGCAGGGTTGGGTAGGGAATGGCTGTCTTCAGTCTGTGCTGTAACACCCAGCAGCACATGTCCACGCTCCAGCTCCTGGCCACAGGCTTTGGGAACAGATTTCTCTATTCACAGTGGCCCCTGATGATGGTGCAGTAGAAAATGGCACAGCCAGGATGTAAGATCTGTGAGATATGAGCTTGGGAGCAGAGCTGGGGGACTGGGCCTGTGTCACTGACTTGAAGGTGCATTCACGGAAGATGTGCACCTTGGGACTCGTGTACCCATGTGTTCCTGGTCCTGCTTCCCCAGACCTCTTCAACTGTCTTTCCATCATGGCAACAAAAGTATCCATCAGGCACCATCTGTAGAGAATGTGCTCAGAGGGGTCAACCCCTTTTCCTGCTGTCCTCTACCTCTGCTTCTGGAAAGGTTATCAACTTTGGTCTCAAGCAAACCTAAGTTCAAATGCCAGCTCAGTCACTCACGAGCTCATCTTGAGTCTCCTAAACTTTGTAGGCATCAATGATCTCATCTGTAAAATGGGAATAATAATGCTTGCAATACTCTTATAAGGACCAGAGATAGTACTTATAAAGCCTCATAGTACACAGACACCCACTAGAACACAGTGGTCACTCACATGACAGAGATCACTGTTTTTCAGCTGTAGGGTGTGTGTGCTGGGCAACCGTGTATGAGACAGTAGTCCTCACTGTTGACAGGAGCTCAGCTTAGAACATGAAGGAGTTTGGGAAGTAAAGTCTTAGGGGCCGAGCCATTTCAGTGGAGCATGGTGTTTGGAAATCAGTAAAAAGTGAGAAAAATGTTAAGAGAAACAAAACTGCTATCTCAGAGTATCATCCAAGAGGAAAGTTTCCTGAGAAAACTACGCCAGGCCATAAGCCCTGCTGTTCATGGGGGCTTGTGAAATGATACCAAAGCAAGTGTGTGTTGTCTGATGCTCACCAGAGAAAGGCATGGGCCATAGAAGTTATTAAAATAACCATAATCACATCATAGACTCAGAAGTGGGGGGAGAAGGAGCAGAGGCACAAAAAAATCACCCATCGGGTACAATGTGCACAGGATGGGGTGGTGGGTACACTTAAGGCCCAGACTTCTTCACACTGCACAATACAACCATGTAACCAAAAACTCTCTGTACCCGCTAAAGCTATTGAAATAAGGAAAAATAAAATAAAAATTTAAAAATTAAATAACCGTAATCATAAAAAGAAGAGAAAGGACTTTAAACTCACTTAGTCCAACCCTTCATTTTATAGGTAGGGAAACTGAGGACAAAAGAACGGCATCACCTCTCAGCCAGTGGCCCACCATTCCCCCCTGGGGACACAGGCCTGGCCTGGGCTTGCTGCTCTTGAAGGTGACTTACCTCTGAAGCCCAGCCCTGCTAGAAGGTGCCCCAGCACACGCTGGACGTGTTAACAGGGTCAGGAACCCCAGTCAGCCCTTCCCTCTCGTGGTGTTAGTTCCATCAGTGACTCGCTAAAGGGAAAGGCTGACCTGTGTCATTTCTTCCCTGCTCTTGCTCATGCTATTCCTAAATCCCAGTGGCTTTTTCCATCACATGGGATGCAAAAGGTTTGGAGAAAACACATTCCTTTTTTTCCTTTGAATTAATTAACAGTCTAGCCGGGCTCGGTGGCTCAGCTTGTAATCCCGCACCTTGGGAGGCTGAGGTGAGTGGATTGCCTGAGCCTGCGGGTTCGAGACCCGCCTGGGCAGGCGAAACCTCATCTCTACAATAAATCAAAAAAATTGGCCGGGCGTGGTAGCGCGCGCCTGTAATTCCGGCTACTCGGAAGGCTGAGGCGGAAGGATCGCTGGAGCCCAGCAGGTCGAGGCTGCGGTGGCCGGGAGCGGCCACTGCACTCCAGTCTGGGCGACCGAGTGGGACTCCAACTCAAAAATAAAAAAAAATTAACAGTCTAGCCAGATTTGAGAGTGTTTCCCGACTTTAGAAATTAGTGTCTTTTTCTTTTTTTGTGTTGGTAAAACACGACACACATTTATTTGCAGTCCAGTAAAATAGTCCATCTTGCTTTTAGGATATAACTGACAGTAAAATTACTTCTTGAGTGGTATATTCTAGTTGTAGTAATATACTGGAAAGGTTAACTAGCAATTCAAGGTCACATGTAAACAATGCTCTAGGAACTCAGAGGCAAAGCCGGCTGACACTCAATGTGGTCACAGAAGCTCCAGTGGAGAAGCTGAGGTCTGAGCGGAGTCTGGAAGGGTATTATTCCTGTGACAGCTTATCATCTCTGGAAGTTTCTAAAGTCACTATGTCTCTTTTGCCCAACTATACCCTGTGATAAATGTTTGTTGAATTGAATTAATTGACAATGAGATGAAGTAGGAACCCCTCTTAGGGACCTCTCCACACTCCCTACCACCACCACCAAGCATGGAAATAAAGGAAAATCTTGAGTTCCTTCAAGGGAAGTTCCAGACACCCAGCTAGCCCTGAGAAGTAAATGAGCAACATGATAAGCAAGAAGGTAATAATAGCTTAAACAATAGCCAAGGAAGTTAGAGTCAGGAGATGTTTGGTTTCCTAGACAAGCTAAAAATAACATCACAACATAGGTCCCTAAGTTTTTTTTCAGAAACCTGGACACCCACCAAAGGGATACACCAGCATACAGACCTCAGATAAGGGGAAACTGAAGACTAAACTCTGACCACTATTCTTTGTTCTAAATTTCTTCCTGGGGGCCCTGGAGGAAGTCACACCCCCCGGCCAGATCTTAAGTTTCTTTCTGCTGACTCCAAGTTTTTAGACAAAGTTTTGCTTCCTTAGCCAATCGCAAATCAGAGAGGCTTTGAATCCACCTATGACCTGTAAGCCCTCTTCCACCCCTCTATTACCACTTCAAGATATTCTGCTTTTGGGGAGAATATCAATGTATAATCTCCAATGTATTGATAAAACATTGGTAAAGCACTGTATAGCATCAGTATATTGATTTATGATTTTGCTTATAACTTCTACTTTCCTGAAATGTACCACTGCCTTTAAAACCCCTTTCTTGTCAGCCTTTGAGAAGCTTGGGTCTTAAGCATATGCTGCCCGATTCTCCTTGCTTGGTGCCCTGCAAATAAATGCCCTCCTTTATCCCACTACAGAACCTTGGTGTGGATGTTTGGCTTTCCTGCTCTGGGCAAGTGACGACAGTTCAGCTTGGTAGCAGTAGCTAGAGACTGAGAACTAAACCTTACCTTTTTTTTCTCATACCCAAATTCCTAACTAAAAAGCTTGAGGAGTCACTGCCTGATAAGGACTCACCAGACAGGGTTTTATTACTGTATCACTCTATATCCTAAAGTTTACTTTCCCATCTGATGCTGGCATAATATCACATAACAAATAAGGTTTATGGTCCTGCAAAACCGTCCCTTATGGATTCCCTGATTCCAGGGAGCCTTGTAAGACACTTATCTATCCTCCCTGAAGTTTGCCACATATAAGACTTCATCTACATATCAACAAGCATGACGTTTTCCACCCCTTTACAAAGTATCTCCCCTACTGATTCCCAAAATTCCTTAGATAAGAACTACAAATTACTAGTCAAGAAATCTTTGAATCCATCTATCACCTGCAAGCATCCTCCCTTGGAAATGCCCCTCCTTCCTGCGCCAAACCAATGAAAATCTCACATGATTTATGGCTTCTTGTAACGTCTGTCTTCCTAAAATGTATATAACTGAGCCACCATCCAACCACAGTGGGCACAGGTTCTCAGGACCTCCTAAGGATGGGTGTTCCTAGGCTTAAGTCCTCAAGTTTGGTTCAGAATAAGCCACCATAAAGTATTTTACAGAGTTTGGCATCTCTTTCATCAACAAGGTTAACAGAGAGTTTTCGAGGCTGAGGTAACAACATAAACCCACAGTGCAGAGATAAGCCTTCTGTTAGGAAACCCCAAGAACAGCCTGTCTACAGGAAGGCCTTTTGGAAAGTAGCAAGAATGACAAAGGCCCAAGGTGGTCCACTGAGGTCAAGGTAAAAGTGTTATATCTTATCCTACATCAGTGAGGAATCATAGACATTGTTGTAGTTAGGGAGTAAACAGTATGAAAATTAACCAGAAATAATGGATGAGAAGGATGGAAGGTGTAATCTTGTGATTTATAATAAGAAACATATCTTTGGTCTTGGTCTCCAGATTTCTAGTCCTCACAGCTCCTAAAACTCTTGGACACTTCAAGGTTTTAAGTGTTTCTTTTTATGCTAATGAATGACTGCTGGCTCTCCTGGATAGTCTCTGGATGGGAGGGTGGTTGCCAAGGGAAACAACCACTGATTAGAGGGTTGGCACTTTCAACCCCACCTCCTCAACCCCCTAACAGAGGGGAGAGATGCTAAAGGTTGCCAAGGGTGGACTTAATTACCAATGGTCAAAGATATAATCTGTCATGCCTACATAATGAGGCCTCCAGAAACCCAAAAGGATAGGGTTGGGAGCTTCCTGGTTGCTGAACACATGGAGGTGCCTGGCAGGTGGCACACCTAGAGAGCGCCTTGGAGCTCCAGCCCCTTCCCCAATACCTTGCCCTATGAGTCTCTTCCATCTGGCTGGGCACCTGGATTCTTTGTAATAGTCTTTATAATAAACTGGTAAACGTAAGCCAAGTGTTCCTCCGAGTTCTGTTAGCTGCTCTAGCAGATTAACAGAAACCTGAGAAGGGACCATAGGAAACTCCAATTTACAGCCAATTGATCAGAAGTGCAGGTCACAACCTCAGGACTGCGACTGGCATCTGAAGTGAGGTCAGTCTTGTGGGACTGGGCCCTCAACTTGTGGGATCTGATGCTATTTTCAGGCCAAAAGTAACAAGACTGAATTGACTTATGGAACACCCATTTGGTGTCCAATGGAAAACTGCTTGGCATGTGGGGAAAAGTCACTTCCAGAGGTAAAATGTTGTGATGTGTTGACTGTATAAGAGAAGAAAAAGTATTTAACTCTTTCAGAAGGGTAAAAGTGGGAAGCACCTTGGCTTTGTAGTGGCTTTGGTTTAGACCTGGCTTCAAATCCCAGCCCTGTCATTTCCTGGCTGGGCAATCTTGAGCTTAATTTCTTTAACTCTCAGTTTTTTATATATGACACAGAAATAATAATAGTGCTTCACAGGATTGCTGTGAAATTAAATGACAATTAAACAAGAATTAAATTCATGAGAAGTGCTTAGCGAGTATAACGCTTGGCATAGTAAGCTCTCGATTAACTCAGCTACCAAGAAGGCCCCTGGAAGCCAGAATGTGCTTACCATTTTCCAACTCATTAAAACCTTTCTCTAGTTGCTATTCAGGCCGACTGAACAGTCCATATTATGTAGTCTGGAAATTAAGTTACATCTCATCTTTTCTGATTGCCCAACTACCGCTCTGTCATACCCCAGATATGCATCCATTAAGCAGCGGAAATGTTGAATTCAGTTCTCACACATCTCACCCATACTCTACCACCCCAACCAGCCACTTCCAGGCCTGAATTGGAAAGAACTAAAAACCTTTTCAGGAAGATTCAGAATTCAAAGACTCCTTTTCTGGCTTCAAGGACTAGTCTCCACCAGGGGCATTATGTTCTAGATCAGGGGTTCCCAACGTGGGGTGGGCAGGAGCACAGAGGGGGGACTCACAATTCAGTGTAGGCACAAACATCATTAGGAACTAACAGCTCCATAGGCTGTCTTGTGTGCATGCCCACGATGTTTTCAAATTCTGTTCTGAATAATAAACTACAAGTTCATTATCAAATGTTACCGATTTATGCTTTATCATTATGTATTTTCTCAGTGCACAGACGCTAACTGTACCTCCACTCCCATGTGTGGGTCTTTAGTATCTTTTGACCTTTTAAAGCAGACTGCATGAGTGTGGTCATCAGGGAAAAAACATGGGTGTGGCAAATGCCACACAATAAATGCCTTTAAAATAATCCAGTGATTGAAGCTATTAAAATAAACAGAGCCGGGCTCGGTGGCTCAGCCTATAATCCTGTGCTTTGGGAGGCTGAGGTGAGTGGATTGCCTGAGCCCACGGGTTTGAGACCCACCGGGCAAGCCAGAGCTCATCTCTACAATAAATAAAAAAATTAGCCGGGTGTGGTAGCACACACCTGCAATTCCAGCTACTTGGAAGGCTGAGGCAAAAGGATCGCTGGAGCCCAGCAGATCGAGGCTGCGGTGGCCGGGAGCATGCCACTGCACTCCAGTCTGGGCGACAGAGTGAGACTCTGACTCAAATAAATAAATAAATAAATAAAATAAGCAGAAAGGTGTCAGAAATAGTCTCTTCTTTTGACTCCAAGATCTTGGGAAGATTTTCCACAGCAAGAAAAATTTCAAATGGGAGAAGTTTGCTTTCCTTTCCCCTACCCACCCCCTGAAAATAGATGTCAGTGCATAAAGGGATAGAATGTCTCCTTGCGCAAATCCCAGAATTTTTATGCAGAGAGGAGTCAGCCAATAAGAAAGACAGAGTGCAAACATGATTCAATGTGCATCATGCCACCGGGTGGCCCTCACCTGTCCTTCCATTCAGGAGAATGGGTTTGCCCTCCAGCTCTCCTCGCATGGGGACCACCGAGATGTTGTACTCCGTCCCGGGCTGCAGACCTAGAAAAAGCAACCGCACCAGACATGAGTGCAAGCTCCAGACCTCTCTCCCCAGCTCTGCTCCCCACCCCCATGACTACTCCTGTGAAGAGGAGATGAGGGGCTATGCTTCCTCTCCAAAAATGAACCACTGTAGGTAGCTAAAGCCCCTGAGGAGTCACAGAAGGGGAAGCCTCACTGAGGATCTCAACGGTTGGGGGTGGGTGTCAGGGCAAATGAGGGGAGGTCAGTGAAGCACCTGTTCTTTGTTGGGCCACCTGGCACTCATTTCTCTATTTTATTTACAGCCCCGAATGCTTTTTTGCTCCTGGCAATTCATTCCCTCAAAGCTTCTTTCCTTCTCATTGTAGTAATTAGCCTGGACTTTTTTTCCCCCTTTTTTAACGTCATTTCACTGTAGAAGCAACTTGAATGATTGCTCCTCATGACACAAACATTCAGACTCTGGTGGCAAAAAGCAGATGAATAGCAGCACGTGTGAGGCACACACCCTCATCCTTTCCCATGAAGCCAAGAAGCTTCGGGCCCCTCACTTTCGGGATCCCTTCCAAGGCCCTGTGCCAAAGTAGGTATTCATGACTGCACGTTACTTTTCTCAAAGAAGACCCTGGAAATCGCACAAGCTTCAAGCACTGCAAAATGTGATCTATCCTTGTGCCCCATGTCCTTAGCAGCCACCTGAGTTCCTGAGCACTCGCTCAGGCATCTGAGACAGGGAGCCTCCACTCCTCCCCTGCCTCCTAACACAGCCCCTACTGTACACATGCTCAATGAACCAATCTCAGCAGCCATTCCCCTCGCCCACACTCCCACACACAGGTTCCTCCAAAAGCAATGTCTGTACACTATTAAATCCACTCCAAGACACAGACAGGGTCTTCAAGAGGGTTCACTCTTGAAGTGTAATCTGTTATCAAGGAAGGCTAGAGGAGAGTCTGCAGGCCCCCCAGAGGGGGCTTGTAGACGTCTCTGTGGGTTTCAGGGCTCGGGTTCATGTGTGATTTCCAAGACTCCAGGACCCTCCATGCATACCTGAGCAGAGCAAATGTCGGTGGCCTCTGCACACACTGTCCCCACTCAGCATCTACAGTAAACATCTCATGCCCCCATGTTGGCTCTTACCGGTGATGTCATATCGGCTCTTGGGGTCACTGCTCCTGGGCACAATGACCTCTGCCACCTCGTGCCCTGTCATGGGGCCATACTGCAGCTTGTAGTAGTCCACCTCGGTCGAGGGGTTCTCCCACTCCACATCCAGGGAGCTCTCAGTCTCATCTGTCACCCAAGCAGTGCCAAGCACAGCAAGGTCTAGGGCAGAGGCAAGAGAGGTAAGTGAGAGCAGTGAAGAACAGAGGTCCCCAAGGTCTGCAACAGGCTGCTGGTGACCAAGTCAGCTCCCTTTCTTGACACACCAAGAGTTGGCTTCAGCTCCAGGACACAGTTCTTAATAGGTATCTCAGAGCTACCAAAGTAGCAATTAAGCAGCTGATTTCCAAGTTTTCTGTGGAGGGCAGACTGTCTTCCAGGAAAGCCTCCACTCCCCCCCACCCCATCACAGGTGCTAGACAGTCCTCCTTGTTCACACTGACTCCGGTCAAGCTAAACGGTACCTCTCAGGCTGCCTGCCCAAACCACAAAGCCCAGGGCTCAGACGGCTGTGAACTACATGCCCACCCTGCAGGTGCAGAGACCCTGTGCTCTGGGATGGCCTCAGGATGGGAAGAGGAGGCCCTTCCATGCAGAACTGGGAAAGTGCATTCTAAGCTGTCTAGGATGTAACACAGAAAATACAGCCAGCTCCTTTCTCCATCTCCCAAATCATAACCCTTCCCTCTCAAATTCTCCTCTAAGGATTAACCCTAGGCAAAACTATAAAGTAGGTGAATTTTAACTTGGTCCTTCAGAGTATCCTTCCTGTACCTTCTATTAAGGGCACTGCTACCAGACCCTTGGTATTCTCATGTTGCCAATCTATCCTGCAAGGGAGTAGAGTTGTTGTATACAGTTATTTATAGTAGAGTATTAAGGGATGTTTCCCCATCCACTCAGAAAAAAAAAACGGAATTATAGTGTTTAATACAAAGGAACTAATCATTGCTGTGGCTTTAAGGGAAGAGAGGCTATGTTTAGGAGGTGGAAGAACTGGGGTCTTTCAGGAGCACTTTGATTTCTGACAGCCACATCCCAGGCTGATGAAGCTTGGCCTTGCAAGGTTGGAACAGGAAAGACAAGTTCCCCAGGTCTCAGCCCTGCCCCAATCACATCCCCACTTTCACCTCCTTGGAGGAGGTCCCACCCAGGTGGGCTGACCACCTGTCAGGGATGGAGGATAGAGAAACAGTGCATCAGGAAGGATGTGAGCTCAGTAGCCTCGAGGTCCCCCCTGTGAAATTCCCTGGCCCTCTCTTCTGGATAACAAGCCGCACAGCACCTGCTCTCTGAAGCACTCCTCTCATCCACTGGCTCCCATCTACCAGCCCCCAGGTTCTGTTCTTAGACCATCTTCAAAGATGGAGTTCCCCGAGGGACAGGTTAAGAGGTGAGTAATGGAAGTGGTCCAGGAAGGCATAAGAGGCCCTGTATGGCAGAAGAGAGTTGGGAGAAATTTGCAAATGGAAAAGAAGACCCTAAAGAGAATATCCAAGATCATGATGGGGATAAAAGTATCTCTCATCCATGGCACCCCAAGGAGAAAATAAGAATAAACTTGAATTAGATGAGACAGAAAGATAAACATCACACTTGCAGAATTTTCAAGTCCCGAGAGCAAGACACCATGAGGGACTGCTGAGACTTTCAGAATGGATGTCTCTGTCCTGCACTGGGAGCCTCTGGACACTGTCCTGCCTGTAGCAGAGACAGTCACAGACAAAATGGGGAGACAGAAAAGCAGCCCCAGCCAGCCAGGAGCAGGTCTGGCTCTCACATTAGGGAGGGCTTGGAGTTTTTCTGTTGAACATAAACCACTTCACAGGACATCAGCATCTGACAAGGTCACTCTGTGATCATGGCAGATCAAGACAAAAATGAGACCATTCCATATGGGATCAAGTCTGAACACAGACAAAGATGTGACCATTGTCCAAACTACACAAGTGACTAAACACCCCCCGCCCCAGCCACTATAAGTGACCACTACTCCTGTACCAATCACAGCTTTAGACTCCCTCTGGTCCACCCTCCTTCTAGACAAGATTCACTAAGACACTTGTCCACAGAATCACCCCCACTTCCTGACAGCATCCAATCCAAAGTAAATCCCTGCTGCCTTAACCCTTCCCCCCAAGTACCTCATACAAACGCAAATTCTACAACCAGTTTTTCTTAACGCTCTTACTGAAATACACCCATGACTACCCACGATATACAGTCTCGCATGCTAAAAAATCAAGAAACCCAAGTAGTTCAAATCAGGAGTATTCCTGAGGTCAATGGTGGGAGGACACTGACAGAGGCGATCACGAACGGTGCCCTCATGATATCAAGTCTCTCACAGCCTTTCGGACACCAACTTACCCCTACCACAGACAGCCTGATATTTCTGCAAAGATGACTGCATGACAAAGGTCCACCATCTGGCTCTCCCTGGATCTTTCTCAC